>JAAXYX010000128.1:0-64053 GCA_036851915.1 Ptenothrix huangshanensis | reverse complement strand
ATCTTTACACTCAATTGCATGATTGCCCCGGCTACCTTTAGAGGCAGGCTATCTTTAGAGGCAGGCTATAATTAGAAGTTTTACGGTAGGTACATTATAAAAAGGTGAACGTGAAACCACTTGACAAACTATAGGCTAAGTGATTAAAAGATTTTTTCACGGCTCTCATGACGCAATCTTCAAAAACGAAACCACATTTCACACAAGCATCTTGAGAAGGTGGCTTGGAAAGCTTACACAACTCACTTGAAGTCTCCATGCCATTGAAATGTTAAATGTGTTCGGTAAATGTTCTGTGTGTGTTCATCCACGTCCTCTTGGAGTAGAAGCTCATGGACCGGTACGCAGTAATTTGTCAAACTAATCAACACATTTGTTAAGGCTTTGGCCAGACAAGCTAATTTGATGTGCCTACGTGCGGGCAATGAGTGATAAGGAAGAGTTAAAAATGCAAGATTTGTCCATAAGCAGAAACCATTAACCATTACTTTGATGCATTGCAAATAATTTCTCCGAAGGAATTGGTCTTAACGTCCAAGGGAATGAACATTCTAATACTTGTCCGTAGTCCGTGGGTAACCAGTAAATCTATACACAAGTCTATGTAGGTATTTCTTCCTACCTCCCTACCTGCGAACATTCTGTCTGTATACATACATACATACATGCATACATACAGTGCTGTATAGAATGTGTGTGTGGCTATAGAAAAAAGTGAGTGATCCACAGATGAAAAGGGAAATGATGCAATGGAACGTATTTACTTGTATTCAAAAGTTTACGTGATATGCAAAGTGTACGTGTAATGATAATAGCAAGCAAATGGTGCCATGAGCAAAAAGATAAAGGATCGAGGACGGATGGCGAGGTCCTGCAGAGACGACCTATGAGATAGAGCAGGGCTGGACCCTCCTCCATCTCCCGGTGAGAGACATCTCAATTGTCTGATCTACAGGGAATCTCCATTTGAAACCCAAAAGAAAAGAAATGCGAGAGAGAGAAGGAGAGAGAGAAGGAGAGAACCAGAGAGAGAGAAGAGAGAGACATGAATACATTTTTTTATTTTGATATGAACTGGTGTGGGAGTCAGCTTCTCTCTCAAGACTCGCACAATAACAATAACTATCAAACACAATGTATCCTCTCACCTTGTTGGTGACACGTCGATTCGGGCAAAAAATCACTGATGTTAATTTCACCTAGCGCAATTCAGTATCCAAATACACTCTCTGCTGCGCGCTGCAGTATGTACAGAGCCACAATAACTTACTCCCAACGACGTCAGTATAATTGTATGACAAGGATTTTCCTAACTCACTCTACTTTAACTTATGAACAGTGTGAACGTGGACGTGGACTAAAAGGAGAAGGACTCGGTCTGGTTTTACTCTGCCTCTGCTCGAACATGGTCAGTCCATATGTACATAAGGAACAACTCGAAGAACAACAACAACCTGAACAATCAACAATATGAGTAGCAACCACCAACTACTTGATTCCACCGCGTATGATTCTTCTTGTTTTCTCGTCCACTGTTGTCTTCTGTATGTCCCTCTTATGTTCTAGACATTGGCCAACAATACAATACATACAATACAATTGAATGCAATGCTACACTCGTAAACATTCATAATGCAGATAAGCTTACACTAGACAGCATAAGAAAGGCTACCACCAAGCACTCAGTGTCATCAAAAATGTACAAAATTGCCTTCCCGGTCTAAATATGGCCTTTATTTATTTTGCGAATTGCCAAAGTCACATCAAAATAATGTTATTATTCAACATAAAATACCGACTTTTATACATAGGGAAAAAATCAGAACATAACCGTCCAAAGACTATCATTTCGCTCGCTCATCAAAGAACCAAACATTTGGTGTATTCAATTTAATTTACTGATGGGCAATTGAAAGTGTCAATGATGGCGATGATTATTGGACAGAAACCGGATTACAGGGCCACAAAACCGGTTTTCAAATTAAATACAAATAAATTTAATAGACACTTTACAGTGATTCTGGGTGCAAAGAATGCCGCATTGGATCACTTGACGGGCGTATTAGTTTGTTAGGACGGCTCAAAGTTTTATCGAGTCTGCTGCTGTTGTTACAGTTGTTATTACTATGTATATGTATGTATACTCTTGCCTATGTTTGAAGGCACGTAGTGGGAAATACTTTTTGGTAGCACCACTAACCACTACCAGTACCTACCCCTCTTCTCTTGTCATACACCTTTGTCCGTTTACCACTCCAACTCAACCATACATTAAATGACAGGTGCATTAATTATTAAATTTGTATTCAATAATGAAACAAGGAGAATTTTTCTCTGTAAACATGATTCTTTATGTTCCGCTTTTTTGTTCCTGGTCGTAGTTCGTAGTCAATGTTCAGTGTGTGGGTACCGGGATAAAAAACCTTAGTGTCTAAATACTTTAGATCGCATCATCAATGTATTAGTTTAGTACACCAACATATCCATAGAACGTTCATTGCGCTCACCAAATATTTCAGAGTTCAAAGGGGCTTGATAATGTGCTTGATATTCCGAATAATTTCAGAATGCTTCCAAGTTAATCTTACAAAGATGGAGACTGGAGACATAGTGTAAAATGCATTGTATTAGTATTTGTGGTCACTGGATGAAAATGGAAAAGGAAATCAACGGCAAAGGCCAAGATCAAGACCAAGACCAAAACCAAAACGAAAACCATGAGGAAGGCAAGTGAGTAAGATTTTAAAGGATCGTCTATGGACATGGACAGGGACTGTCTGTATTTTGAATTTTTCTGAATGTATGAGTCGTGGGTTACGTAATGACCAAGAAGTTTTATCGGTAGCTGTTTTCTATCCCTACCTGTCTGTAATATAGTATTACAGGGCGAGGGAAGTGTTCGCTAGTCAGTAGGTAATTTTATGGAACGACATTACTGATCACGCCAGGTGAAATGGTAATCAGGATGATTTGTGTTTCTGTCCCAGGTGTTGTAACACCTCCATCACCATCATTTTCTCTGTACTTCTACCGTTGTCAAATCATGATGTTCTTTGCTTTGGTGCTGTGCTTCTTGTAGCTGGTGGTTTCTACCGTACGTAGTTTAGTTACTAGTACTAGTAGCAGTAGCTCCTTGGCTATGATGCTGGCTATGCTGCATGGTTCTGATGCTTGCGCTAACCATTGAAGCCTCCACATTACATACACATCTACGTATCTACCCGTTCGTAGAGAATATCTCTTTGCCCCACATGCCCCACATTGACCATCTTTGGCTGCTGATTGTATGAAGTAATGAACCACCGCAACGTCAGGTAAGAGTAGTTACAAATTATGACAAAAAACCATTCTCACCCCTATCGTTCTCACAACGCACAAAAAGTCAGTCGTCACAAATGACGATTACCTGCCTACATTGGACTGGATTGCTTGGCAGAGCAGAGTACATTGCACATGGTATTACCACGCTGGAGTTAACCACCAGAAATACATACCTAGGTAGGTACCTACCTGTGTATGTAGGTGTAGGTAGTTACAACTCTACAACTTTCCATCATGGGACCCATGTCTCTATCTGTACTAATACTTACGTTCAACACTGCACCTACAAATCCCATTATAATACAATTACAATTTGGTGCAAACTTCCATTTCCACATTTATATTTCCGATGCACATTTGTATTATTAGTAGTTTTAGCATTCCAATTTCATGCACACACATTAACCTTAATTTGAATTGATGGTATGCACTTAATTTTCCACAGTGAATGTTGCAGTGGCAGTGACTCTGTCTGTGTCTGTGACTGTGGCTGTGGCTGTGACTGTGGCTGTGAGCAACATCTCCATCCTCCTTGAGCACTGTGCACTGTCAAACAATTTTCTTTATTTACCTACCCACAATGCTTTATGAATGCAGATATGTACCTACAAAGGAAGACAAGACAGAGAACTGACAAAGTTGAACTGCAACTGCAGGCAGGTAAGAAATTATTCGGGAAAAAAGATAAATGGTAGAAGCGTGACGCGCAACGAATTACTTATGCTGAAACATTCTAATGATCTTGTAACAGTAACAGTTCAATTGAATTACATAAAGACAACTGGGCTGAGCAGACGGGAGATGAAATAAATGAAAAAGGTGAGTTGTTCAACATCTGCTCTTCATTTCTTGACGAATTAATCTAATTCTCTAATTTCTGATTATCGCTACCGGCTACTTACCTCTCAACCTTCATTAAACTTATACGAATTCACAATATTTATTACCCAGACTGGGTTCAGCACAAGAATAATACCGTGTTGATAAGCATTGAGATGCTCTTCTCTATTTCTAATTAGGTATACAGATATCATAAATGTGAAATGGGTAGGAGCTCGGATCAACCACAAGTCACAAGTAAAGTAAGTACATACCTACATAATACGATGTATAAGTAACATAGTAACAGTATAACTGCATGCTGTCAGATGGACGAAGAAGAAGAAGAAAAAAAATGGAAGCTAAAACAGTGGCTATTCATTTTTTTGTGTATGTAGTTTGATACAATAAGCCCTTTTGGGTGTTGATCCTGAGAGTCAGACGTTAATTTTGTCTACATCATTCCGTCTGACCAATACATCGGTACATGATGATACTCGGTCCGTTCTCACTCTCACTCACTTTGGAAAGACATCACTTCCTTTTCTCCATGCTTTGAACATGGATGCCACCGAACAGAATCCATGCCCACCATGGACCAATAATAAAATCTGATCAAATGCCACGCCACAGTTGAACCCTCAACATTTGTCATGGATGTTACGCCGTGGACCGCATGGTTCTATGGTGTAGGTGTAGTATAGTAAAGTAAAGCAAAGCAAAGCCAATGCGAAGGAAATACTCGTACCTAGAAAGTTGATGTTAAAGCGGATATAAACACGTTATAAAATTCTCTTTTCTGTTTCCAAGTGTTTCATCCTCCATTTCTGGTTGACTGTGTGAAGCTCAAGTGTTGCGTTGATCGTTATATTTATGTAGTCTTTATGTGGATCTGTCTCTACCTGGTTTGTGTATTACGGTATGGTAGGGACGGATGATATTATGTAGGTATACTATACGGATGCAGAAGCATGTACATGTAGCAAGTCGAACCCTCCTACATCCTCCTGATCCTCTGATCATCAGATGAAACTAACGATAATTCAAGCAATATTGTGGTCAGAAAGAGTGTCTCATGAGCGCCAAATAGTTGGTGAACTGTCTAATTGTAAAATGTAAGGAAAATGGTCCATCCATGAAACCATGAAAGAGTCATGGGAGAGAGGAAATAGAGTGTGGTCTTTAGTGAGTAAATATGTACAGTCCATGAGAGTTAGGCCATGGTTTTTGGTAGTCATCATAAAATCCCTAGAAAATCTTTCCCGTCTCCCTCCTTGACGCCTATAACAGTGTTAAAATCAAGATTTATCCACGCTTCCCAAACCTTACACATTCCTTACACTCCATTCCATTCCATTCCATTCCATTCCATGCCGCACGGATATCCACTACGCTCTCCTATCATATCATATCACATCCCCACACCACACCATACCACACCACACCACACCAGACTAGACTAGACTAGACTAGACGAAGCAACATCAAAGTACATATTATCAAGACTCAACTTACTTTTAGTTTAATAGGTTAAATCCTCTTTACTCAACCTCGTCATAATTTTCCTCTCAAGTACACCTCGTGTCACCACTACCGTCAACATTTTCAATATTACGTCACGTAATTATATTATCTTCCGTCCACAACGAGCTCCATGGCTTATCCTCACACTTTACATTACGTCGAGATTGTCTACATGAAATAATCAACCTATCCATGAGCCCAGGTAGCTACTCAAATACTAGCCCTGCACCCAAAGCATCTCGCTTTAACTCACTTCCTTCATCCGCCAAATAATCTCAAAAGCTTGCAAGGCATTGCAACATGTACATTTGTAACGATGCTTGGTTGCGAGACTCTCAAATTTTTCTGAAATTTCTTCTTGCCTAAGCTATAAGAACTTATGTTCGATTTTGTTGGACTTTGCATGTCATGAAATCGTTCAGACGTTTACACTCTCATCATTTAATTTTAAACTTTTAAACGGAGTATCAAAAAAATGAACATACCCACCACAGATATGAGACTGAGAAACTTGAACCCTTTATTTTGTTGTTCACAGTTGACTATGGGATGGGAAAGGGAAAGACAGTAAAGTGGTCTACTAAAAAGACTACTTGGTCCAATAAGGCACATCATCGTCAACGTCTAAGGAAAACAAAGCAAAGCCAAGAACGCAAAGCAAGGGAACGCAACGGAACGCTGCGCTGTCACCAGTCACTGCAGATTAAAAGTTTGGAAGGAAAGTAGTGTGTGGATTGTCAAGTCGAAATCCCAAGCTAAACTTCCATTGGAAGTTCTAAGTGTACACCGATATGATCA
The DNA here is from genome assembly GCA_036851915.1 of Ptenothrix huangshanensis. Classification (NCBI taxonomy): domain Eukaryota; kingdom Metazoa; phylum Arthropoda; class Collembola; order Symphypleona; family Dicyrtomidae; genus Ptenothrix; species Ptenothrix huangshanensis. The sequence goes on along the minus strand of JAAXYX010000128.1, from coordinate 57,591 downwards.
GATGAGTGAGACTAAAAAATTAGAAGAGAAATCACTTTTAAATAAAAGAGAACAATGGGGGATTGCGGACCCAAGTATACTTATAGTAGGAAAAGAAATTATGCTTTTAGAGGAGAGACTAGTGTAGTGGAGAGCAATGCAATGCAATGGAGAGCAGAGTAGAGTAGAGTAGAGCAAGTGAAGAATCAGACATGGGCAAAAGATGGAAGAGACAAGATGCTCAAAGATAGAAAGAAAGAAGGCTGGACACCAAGACAATGTAATGGATGCACATAATATATAATTCAATCTAGCATCTATCTACTATCTCCTCATACCCCTTCTAGTATAGTATACTATACTATACCATACTATGCCATACTATCCTATCCTCACTATCTCTAGTCCGGCTGACTATCTCAACTTGTTCAACTGTTGTAACTAAACTTTAAATGACGATAGATTGTGGGCGGGGAGAATTGAGATAAAGAGCTGTTGGTATTACTCACTTGATCCAGCTCCAACCATTTGTACCTACTAACGCTTTATATATGCTACAAGCTTTACTATACTATACTATGTACACCACAGCCTTCCAATCTTATTAACTTTATTAAAACAAATTGTAGGAAGAAGAGCAAGAATAATGCAACTTATGACTCATCGGTGTACACTGTACACAGACATGGACCTATTAGTATTCTTTATTCAGCAGTCATAATTGTTCAACAGCTCAAGATCTTGCTCTTTTTTTGAGACTATGAAACACCATACCTACCTACATATTATGTAGGAAGGAACACTTTTAATCCCGTATCTAAGTAATTATTACATTTGTATGTACATATGCACCTATAGGTGAAGAAATGGGAGTCTCATCTAACTTGCACCACCCCGTACACTACCTACACGTTGAATGCAACGTGTACAGATACACAGAAAGCAATGCAAATGTATGTAGGTAGGTACCTACCTTAGGTAGGTAGGTAGGTAGGTACATAATGACATTTTCCAAACCCAAATAACAAGTGAGTAGAAAAAATGAACTGGTACAGATAATAGTGAACCATTTAAAGCAATTATCATAAAATCGTTTTGGTTATTCGTTTCCCCGAACAATTTGTACCGGCATGGGGAGAAAAGAGAAATGAAGTAATATAGATGGATACATTAATAAATGGATTAGGATGATTTGAAGTGACGGTGACGGCGATAGCGATGGTGATGGTGATGGTGGTTGGTGGGTTTGATTGGTGGTATAGTGTTTGGTTGGTAGTGGTGCGGTGGTCGTGAGAAACGTATAATCACGTTTAAGATGGATACGATAGCACATCACGAACAGGCGTGCGACAGGTGTGATACTTGATTCATCTGATAAGAAGCCTCTGATTGACATCCGCCAAAGACCATTAGGCCTTACATTTCGTTTGCTCAACGCCAACTCTGTAACTCTTCCACCGCCTTCGTCTTCGTATTCGTATTCGCCTTCGTCTTCCTCTTGCTCTTGCTCTTGTCTTGTCTTGTCTTGACTATTGAACCAACTGATACAATTTTATATTTTATTTCCTTCTCCTTCCATCCACTCAGTCTCCGTCCACAATTCCACACTCAATAACTAAAAATCCAGCTACAAACAAATTCCATGACTTTCCTCCTTAACAGGGACACCTTGTGGGGGAAATTTTTCTCTTTCCTCTGATTGACATCCGCCAAAGACCATTAGGCCTTACATTTCGTTTGCTCAACGCCAACTCTGTAACTCTTCCACCGCCTTCGTCTTCGTTTTCGTATTCGCCTTCGTCTTCCTCTTGCTCTTGCTCTTGCTCTTGTCTTGTCTTGACTATTGAACCAACTGATACCATTTTATATTTTATTTCCTTCTCCTTCCATCCACTCAGTCTGCGTCCACAATTCCACACTCAATAACTAAAAATCCAGCTACAAACAAATTCCATGACTTTCCTCCTTAACAGGGACACCTTGTGGGGGAAATTTTTCTCTTCCATCAAATCAAAGCAATCCAGATCCAGGCTTTTCTGTATCAAACTACATATCAAACATCTTTCGCGCCCTTCACTTTTTTGATTTTCTAAAAATTCTTTTTTCATTTCATGGTCAAAATTGGAAGCAGTTTGCTTGCTCTATGTATTGATATTAGTGCTCAATTTGTAACGGAAGCGTTTGCAAAATTACATACTTGTAGTTTAGTTGTATATGGCGGGAACCATTGTCAAGTTAATATTGAACAAGAAATAGATTACCAAGGAACTCTTGTATCTTGTCGTTGTCTTTAAATGAGTCTGAAACGTCACATGAATGCAGAGGGACAATGTAGTGTCAACTGAATTTTTGATGAGAGTTACAGATTTTATTTTGTACCCAGCTACCAATAGAAAATACAAGTGTAGAGGTGGACTTTGAAGAGCCTGACCAAAGTGGTAGACATGAAAAATGACGAAGAAGTAGAAGACGAAGAAAATAAGAAATATGAGATAAAAATCTGAATCGACTGTCAAGTTTTGCTGACGTTTAACACTACGGAGAAAAAAGAGCAAAGAGAGAGAGAGAGAGATAGAGAGAGAGAGACTCATTCATGCTGAACCAGAGGTAGGAGCAGAGGAGTCGTTAAAACTGCTTGGAAAATCTGTAATGTAGTGTATAGACTACATAGACGGTGTATAGACAGTGCATAGTAGAAAGACAGGGTAAATGGCAAACGTGTATTGACAAATAGCTATTGTGTGTCCAATGAAAGACGGGATGTCTTCTCCTCTCGTCTCTCCTTGTCCTCGTCCTTCTTTCAACATGCGGATGGATGACTGTGGGATCGATTTATAGGAAGGGAAGTACGCTTATCAATACAGTGATAATGGGATGCAATTGTCGGCGTAATTATCCTTGTCGAATCATTGATTCGATACTTTTGAACGGTCACGAAACCAATGATGATAATAAGAAAAGAAAACCCCTTTTCCGATCAAATCCAATCATATAGTTTCATCCAGATACCAAGTTCATGTTGATATTTCACATAGGGATAAACCTACATAATCATATAAATACGAGAGCTATCTCCGCACATCTATTCCGTGTCTATAGATTGAGAACAAGAACTCTGCTTTGTTCTATTTTCTCTAACTGTTCTGTCATCTTGATACTGTCGAGTGTATTTTCAATTCGAATTTGAATTTCCTTCAGTCCTGCTATATCACATTTACCTACTTGCTCTTGCTACTATGAGCACTTGTATTACCTATACAGTTCACCTTGATTTATACACCGTAAAAACTCTTGCGTCCAAAATTACAAAAATCTACTTGAATTTAGTGTAGTTATGAGCGCATTTAATATGCATCTAAAAAGCATTTAAAATTGTACCCAAAAGTCTAGAGTACATTTAAAACGCGTCGAAATGGCATCTAAATCGCATCTTGCATTCCTTAATAAGTTTAAAAAAATGTTGAAACAGGAAAATTTGAAGGGCTAGAAAACTTTGAAATAGCAAATTTTGAGCTCTTTACAATTGTCGAAACAGGAAAATTTGAAGGGCTTAAGAATTCTGAAATAGAAAATTTTGAAGCGTTTTAAAATTGTTGAAACAGGAAAATATGAAGGGCTAGAAAAATTTGAAATAGCAAATTTTGAGCTCTTTACAATTGTTGAAACAGGAAACTTTGAAGGGCTTAAGAATTCTGAAATAGAAAATTTTGAAGTGCTTTAAAGACGTTGAAATAGGAACTTTCGAAACTTTTAAAAACTATTGAAATAGGGAATTTCAAAAGGTTTCAAAATTGCCAAAGTAAGAAGTTTGGAAACGTTGTTAATTGTTGAAATAGGAAATTTCGCAGTCCAATATACAGTATGCGCATAATATGCATCCTAACTGCATTCATAATTATCCTAGGTTTTTGCCGTTTTACATACATACATGCATTTATTCCTGTTGTAAGATTCTTTTGTTTTTACAGTGTATGTAGTTCTTACGTATATCACATTTTAGGATGGTTGTGTAGGTACAGTCCTGGAGTTCAATGGTTGTGTACAGTGTGTGGGTAATCTAAGTTGTAATTATGTGCCTAGTATTTTCCTATAGGAGTATTTCTACATGTATATTGTGTATGTGTAATTGTACGGGATGGCGTTGGTCAATTTAGCGCTTGGCCTCCATTAATACCACTATTAAAATATAATCAATACAAGATTACAAACAACAAAGTCGGATGTCAGAAAAAATTAAAAGGTTTCTCTTTTCGTCCTCCGTGAAGTCAGTCAGGCTTCGGCTATTAGTCTCCACAATTAGATTTTCACTGAGCATTTAGCAATATAGGTACAGAGGAAGGTACATGTGTGCACTCTATTTACGCTATGGTACGAAACGAACGATGGTGGTTTGGTTCCGATCAACGACCACCTATCGTGTACATACACAGTACCAAATCATTAGCACAGAACAGAACAGAACAGAACAGAACAAACATTCAGAGTGAGAATAGTAGTTTTCCGTAAAGTCTCCTACTAATCATAATTTAATGACGAAAGATAATAAACATCAATTTTTTTTTCACTACGGTCAAAATCCACAATGGAACTTTATAGGAACTTTATACCTTGCTCCCTGCCTACATGTTTACAGAAAAGATTAACTTCCAGGTGCTCAGGTATTTTCCGAGGTGACATGATGACATGATGATGATACGAGATGATACGAAATACATAAAATTATGCTTGTGAAATCTCTGTAGGATTTTATGACCCTGCAACAACGACATGACTGTCCAAGTTACTCAAGTCTCTTATGTGACCACAAATAATTTCACTACCTACCTACATATCAAGGTAGTGTGGAAAATCTTGCACACACATTATAATATATGAATATATCTATGCAAGTATATTCTAAAATCTTCAGCTATGAACATGTGTCCTGTCCTCCTGGTAATCGTTCATTTGTGGCTGGACTTAATGTTCTCTTTGTCGTGAGTATATCAATCTGTATTTACTTCCTGTTTTCCATTTCCATTCCCATTTCCACTTCCACCCAAACTTGCTCAATGCACTGAATCAATGAGTATTGAGGCAGAAGAAACTTTGAGACAAAAGAAAACAAACAAGTGAAGAAGAGCGTGGTGGTGGTGAGTAAAGTTTGGTTACACTACACTACACTAGACTAGACGAAAGGAAGGCTTACCGTATTTTCTCAAATAGTGTTGAGAGATGCTCTCTCTCTCTCTCTAATAGCTCAAGTGAGTGCGTGAGTCTTAAATAGTAAATATATAATTGTGTCCGTTTGGAATGGATGGCATGGACATTGAATGGCATGGGAAGACGAGGAGTGGGTGTACGGCCTTTAGGAGGAATGCTGTAGAAAGCCTACCTACATACACACGTATACACATACCTACACACATAGTTGTCTAGAAGACTACATATTACTAGAAGGTACTCTATTAAAGCTGGATGCGTATACTCTTTCTGTTTGCACTACATTTCTGGTGCCAAGCTCAAAGTTTGGGCTTTAGATGAAGCTAAAATGGAAAATAAAGGATCAATATCAACAGTAGCACTTGCTGTCTGTCCGTCTGTCTGCCTGCCTGCCTGCCTGTCTTTGTAAGGTTGCTGAGGATATGTTGATGCGTACATCGGATTGCACTGGTTAGATTCCAAGTTGGAAGAAAATCCGAAGGTACATAGAGGAAGCATCCCTGTGTATCGCTAAGGCTTGTATGCATGAGTGTATTTGTACTTTGTACCAGGACCAGGACCAGGACTAGGACTAGGACTAGGACCAGTACCAGGACCAGCATAGGCTGTAGTCGTAGTCCCTGCATGCAGGATGATAGCAGGCAGGCAGGCAGAATAACAGAAGTGATACCCGTATCGATGTTAGCAAAGTAGAAGACAGAGAGAGAGAGAGAGAGAGAGAGAGGAGAAAGAACTACTTGCACGCTCTTTACTTATGGACGATCCGTACGTTAGAAGGGAGTTAGTTGGTTTCATGGGTCGTTTTGGACGGAAGAAGGAGAATTGGATGATCCAGAGATAGTTGGCTACGATGAGACGTCTATCTAATCAATTAAAATACGCTGCAAATACACGGAAATCCTATCTTTCAAGTTCCATTAAGAGGACCCTTTACACGTACACAATCCCAAGAGAGTCGGGTCTCCACTTCCAATACAATATGTAGCTGAAGCCATTTGATGACGACCATCCATATGTACACACATCTTCTCCATACCTTCCTCCATACATCCATGATCCACACGTAGCATAGGCACCAACACAAACCATCTTTTAACTCCTAAACTAGGCTAACTACCAAACCATTCAGTACAGATATAAAGGCAACTCTACTCGCGTACATGTAGGAAAGTTACCTTCTCCAGATTCACAGCCATGGAATAGCCATATGTAGTCGGAGCCCCAAATAGTCGCAGCAAAAGATATATATACGTGTATATATATATAAGGCCGTAAAAACAGCAGAAATTCCCCAGTTTGAATTCTGAAACAATGCTTTGACGCTGGCTTTTACATACCTAGTTACGAAGCAGTAATAGGAGCGTTATTCCCATTAAACGGAAACTATATCAACAAACTGTGGTATCCCATACTCCCGTATTTTCAACCAACTCTTCACTACTACTGTCTGATCCACAATCACCTTCTAGAAAACCAGGTCATCTCAATTTTTCCTCACGACAGTGACACAGACGACGACAACGAGAAAGACGAGTACAATGACAACGACAACGACAACGACACACGGACCCAAAAAGCATTCTCTCCTGACACACGTCACACAGTACCAATAATCCATTAACTTCCTTCAATGCATAATTATTCCATCCGACTCTGGTTCAAATAGCTCTAGTCCTATAGTCCTAATACAGTCATGGAGCATGTTGGGACAAATTCGCATGACATTTCATGACAAATCTATTAAATTCTATTTGAAAGTGCAAACTCGAAATGAACCAAGCTCTCAGCGCTAGAGTGGGCATGCTATGTATTTTATTTGAACTGATCATTCATGATGGTGATTGTGATTGTGATTGTGATGGTTCTATACACATACGAAGATGTACTTTGGATGAAACTCAAAATTGTGTGGAGTATGACATTCTACAGTACTTGGTTATGACGTTATAATTATGTATACGCATGACTACATACATATACCTATTCGAGTTTTTGCATTGGATATTAGTATATACATAGTAGAAGCGGGTAAAACTGAGTGTAGTGGAAAATGTTGGAATTTAATGCTGAATCATGGTTGGAAAGTAAATACACTGCTCTACTTCTACTACTACTGGAGCCAAGCTCGTCTACAATGAATTATAAGTACAGTCAGATTTAAGGTTCATTATTTTCGAGAATGCAATGTGCTAATCTGACCGAGCCCACAGAGGAATGGGTTACAAGACGGAGCAAATTCTCCTGAGAGTTTACCTTATTAAATCATTTCATCTAATATATCCGGCCTCTGCTCAACCATTCGTTAATTCCACATTGATACATACCCATGTAAATATCTATAGGTAGGTAGATAACCCTTATAAGTATATGTTCTAGGTGCCCATCTATACAATTTTCCATTAGCAGGGAGTACCACTCATTACTAATGGTTACCATTGAGTGGGCGATACCCACGTTTACTACATACACCTATGTATGTATGTATGTACTAATATGTATATCCTGGCTCTATAAGCTTATATAGTACATCTCAACTTTGCCATATTAACTACACTATATGTTTTACTATCAAGTTTTACACTGTACTGCACAGTACTGTACTGTACTGTACTGTACACTAACACCATATATAAAGACCATACTGTAGGCAAGCCATAATTTACAAAGCAAGTTCAACACCACAGTATCCTATCCGAGTTGAATTCTCGGATTCACCAAACCAAGTGGAGATTCAGAACCGTAAAACTAGAGTAAAGGATTACCTCGACGGTTAAATGTTTCTAAAGCCCACCATTCCTAGAACGTGAACACAAGGGCTTTCCCACCCAACCATGCTAAACTCAAAGTCACCAGAATATCTGTATAAGAGCAACTTGAAACTGACACATGCATCGGATTCATATACCTCCATTCCATACATACATACATAGTACTGATATGATGGGGGAGCAGGACGCTACGCGTAATTATTTCAATTAATATCAGTAAAATCGATCGACATGTATGTAGGAAACCGTACCTACATACATACAAATACTATTGCCCAACACACTTGTCACAGTCACTTTGGTAATCAACATTTCTATTATTATGACACAAAGTAGGTATCGACATCGCTGTAAATTATTAACCTGCAAATATTATAATGTCCAGCTTGAATTTCCCTCCACCCTCTTATATAATATATAATTATATAATTATTATAGAAGCAAAACTATAATGCTCCCTTCCAAGTCATTTAATAATTACTTATTTACTACTTTAAAATACTTGGGAGTTGAGTTTGGGAGTAAGTAACTACTTACGTAACTACTACTCACTGGAGCTTCGCATTAGTATTAGTACTAGTAGACCTAAATCCAACAGACAATCATTTTTGAAAGTCGGATATAAATATTGTTTAATCACTCGGTGGAATCAGGGTCGTTGGGACATTACATTACTTCACATCACATTAATGAAAATAGGAATTATAGTATTTTGCACTCCTACGGTCATAATTGGTAGAGTGGAGATAGAACCGCACCCATTCTATATGATTAGTAATAAGTCTACACGTATGTATGAACCTACACATACATAGGTAAAAGATTCAATTGAACAATGCAATAAAAGTTTACTACCAGGCGTGATATGTACGGATGTGTGGGAAACTCCATGTCTAGTCAAGTGTCTAGGGAAACGAGAGTGGAGCCTGTGTCCTGACTGCTGACTTATGACGTATATTCCATCTATTTAAAAATTACCTGAGTTGGATGGACTGGCCTCTGGCGAATTATCATCCAAAGTTTGCTGATTGAACGTGTCCGAGAAAGATTTACTTTGCGGAATGCTTTGCTCAAAGGATTCTGTCATCATGTCTTGCTCCGGGTCGTCATCTGTGTGAAAATCAATAAAAAGCAAAAGGGAGTATTTAATTTGATGATTTTATCCCGGCTTCGCGTCACCCTTCCAGCACCATACCATACCATTGCATTATTATCATCCACTACCCACTCCCATCATCTTCTGGATCATCACACATAAAACCTCAATAAAAACATTGGTCTTGGAGAACAGAGTGGAATGGAAACGGGGAATCCATGTACCTAGTCTATTTATTGTCTAAATAAAGGGTGCTGATATGATGTAGGTGTTGGTACATGGCACATGTACTCTCCTTCACTCAATCACGTAATGATATTCAGTTGATTTTAAACAAGCCGTCATGTTGTTTTCTTTGTGTGTCCAACACACAGCCACTTGTACTTCTTTCTTCCCACTCAACCATGTGGAGAAGAATCTAATCCTTATCGATTCCTATGACCCAACTTAGTCAGTCATATTCAATCGTACACGCAAGAATTAGACATCCAGGCAGTCGTATCCCAGAGTACTCACTAGCACGGATGCAAGTCTAGATGAATATTTTATATTTTCACTTTCACTCAAGTATAAGTCAACTGAAACGAATCCAAGTATCGTATCCAGTATCCTGCTCTGCCTTTCGACTATATGTATATACCTATATACATATAGGTATACCTATACCTATACATATACTGTGACTAGGTACTATACCCAAAGGCAAGCTTTCATACTTTCATACGGAGGAGAAGCGAAGAGCGAGCACACGAACGCGGGACAGCGACTGAGTATTTGTCACGACGATGAATAACTATGCATAGGTAGGTAGGTAACCCTTCTATAGCATAGCTTCAATTTATAGAATCAAGTTAAAAAAATGATTTCGAGCGTGCTCTCTCTCTCTCTCTCTCTCTCTCTTCGTCGTTCGTGGCAAATAAAAATGCAGATAACAACATTCCGGTTCGTGCATATAGTTAAACAAACAGACGGTGACATGACACAGAAACACAACAACTGGGATCATTTAATACAAACATAGGCGTTAGACATGGTACATAGACATGGTGGGTGAGATGATAGAGGAGAGGGAGTGGGAGTGGGAGAGAGAAAGAGGGAGAGAGGAAAGAAAAATTACTTGTGAGGGTGGATGTGGATAATTGAAGGATTGTATGGCTTCTTTCTGGAATGAATATGAATAAAAGTGAATATAAAAGCGGTCTTAGTATCCACATCCACGTAAGTAGAAGACATCTGGATGAGACCGGTGGAAAAGGTGGAAGGGTAGATTGAGAAAGATGGGATTAGGTGCAAACTTGCTTGTGGGTGTGTTTTTATGAGAAGAGAGCGGGTAATGCAAGTCAAAATAAGAACAAGTAGGTAATAGGTGGAGATACATGGTGCGTGTGGAGTATGCAGATGCATACTATGTACAAACATACAGATACAGATACATACATGGTGGATGGTAGCTCACATTACGCTCACCCATTCGACATGCAAGGCATCAGCCTTGCCTCGCCATGCCATGTAGAGAAAAAGGCTCGAGTTTTTCCTCTTTTTTGAGTTTAAGTTTGAGGTAGGATGTTTGAGAGAAAAAAAAACTTATTTTAGGCAAAGTCATATAAGATGGGAATGGAATGTATATGGAGAGAAGAAGGAGCGGAGCGCGGAGTGGAAGAGAAAGCATTCTCTTTGGTATTCAGGTTTTAAATTTGGCTTTTCCAGAATAGATATATCTCTAGGGAAAAGGGCTTTAATAAGCGCCCTGCAGGCATTTCCCGCTTTTCCTAAATGGGCTCAGGGACTTGGGGTAGTCCCACTGGACCCAATAACTCCTTCGGGAACCTTCTCTTCCATCCCAAGAAAAAGCATTTTCTCTTCTTCCATTCCTGTTCGCCCTTTAATCTCAACTTTCGTGTTCCCATCCATCCGGCGAAGCTCCCAAACGAATGAACAAAAACCCGCCTGCTCCATGAAACCATCCAGTTCAACTCACTCACACACACACTCACACACACACACACACACACACACACAGACACACAGACATGGATAGTGCTAGTCAGTTGGACAAGCATGAAAAGAGTGGGAAATCTAGCTCCAGTTTTGTTTCCAAACCCACTCCAAGCCACTAACACACAAGCTCCCGTCCATATCCACACATCTCGTCGTATTTCTTCGTCGCCTTTCTCTCACTCCACCTTACATGCAGATCTTGATTCTCCTCCTCTGCTCCTTTCTCAACACTTTGTTCTCCCATCTCGTAGGACAAGCAATGGAATTGTAACAACAACCTTTTGTTTCCCATCCTTTAGTCACACATTGAATTTTAACCTGATTCATTCTCTTTTCTTTCCTCCATCAACTCCACACATTTCCCTGCCCTATCACTAGCAATCTCTCTATGCACGCTATGCTACTCTTCTCGTCTCTTCTCGTCTCGTCTCCTTTTCACTCACTCACTCACTCACACTCCCTCCTGCCCAACGTCGCTTACCGAATGTCTCGTGCCTCCTTATACAGATACAGATACACATACACCTCTACTCCTTTCTCCGGAATCCGTCTAACTCACGGAAAAGAACTCGATACACTGATGATGACTCAATTTATTTACACACCTGGCCCCAAGATTGAACATTGAACTTTGTCTCCTCTTTATTTCCACTGAATGCATTTCCAAGTCAGAACAAAACTTTTTAACGTCAACACATTTCACTGATACAAACACAAAGTTTTCGCGAGTTTTCTTGGGTAACTCTTTAAATCCGATCCGATTCAATCCGATCCGATCTGATTCATAGTCTGCTTTGTCATCTCCGAGGAACAAAGATGAACATGAGTAGCTACATGGATACAAATAACCGTGGCAGTCAACGTCAACATGTATATTAAATATCTCCTTGTCATCAATCTATTAGCGTACTGTGCTGGAAGCTTCTCTCCTTGTAGGTGCCTATCCTTATCCTCCCACAAGTAAGTATCATCATACCTACCTACTTTATATGTACCTACATACCTATACGGATGGCGGTGATTGTCTTGTGAAATCGAGTTTGAAAGGAAGAAATGAACAAGTTGAAGTCGAGGTAGGAAGATATTTATATTTGATTTTATGTGTCTGGTTATTTTCATGAGTAGATGGTAGACGGTAGTGGTGGGGTTTATATACCTAGGTACATATGTATGTACATAAGGTACAAGTATGGTATGAAGATGAGTAGAGATGCCATCTTCCATCATATAGTCCTGGCACCGTCCACTGTAAATAGGAAAGGGAAACGCTGGAGAAGAAGGAGTTCAATCCGGAAAATGCATGTAGACTCGATTTCCGTGACGACTCCCATTGCTCTCCAATGACCAGAGTTTATGGTGGCACCGACCGATATACAAACGGGATTGTCCCGCTCCGATAGATTTTCATCAATAGCATAGCATAGCATAGCATTGCATTGCATTGCATTGCATTGGATTGGACCCGTTGAGACAGACTGAGAGAAGGAAAGCTGGTGGTCGTTGTCGTTGTCGTTGTCGTTCCCGTTCCCATTGTCATTGTCATTGTCATTGGGAAACAGTGAACCAAAAAAATGAAGACGACCCAGAATAAGAAGAAGAAGAAGAAGAAGAAGAAAAAGACCAAGAGAAAAAACACCAGTGGATGATGATAAGTGAATGAAAACCATCACGAAGTTTGTGAGCTGAGCAAGTTCATAAGTAACTCGGTTGACTTTATGATATGTGATATGGTAAAATTATAGTTGTAAACTGGAAAGGTGACTATAGCCTTGTGCTCTCCATAGCATAGTATAGGTAGCCATGTACAATGAGATCCGATTCCGATACTTTCATTCTGCTTACAAGCTAGAACGGGACTTGAAAGCTTGTTAGTTTCTGTCGACAATTCGAGCAATTCTAGAATGCTTGAGTTCTAGAACGGTGACTGGCTACGGCTACGGTACGGCTACGGCTACGGCTACGGTGGAACGTTTGGCTACTTTTACATGGAACATGGCATGGACTCGGAGCTCCGCTACATCCAACTTAAGTTCAACTTGGACTTAGGTACGCACGATAGCGATAACGGAACAAAGCCAAGTCGAAACCAATAGTTGATGGTGTTGTAGCGATCGAGATTCAGGAAGTAAATTGTATAGACAGAGAATAAGGAGGAATACTACACTAGGTACATGGGATGTTGCATGGAGCTTGAGCATCTCAGCAGATTACTAGATGGCTGCCTGCCTGGCTGGTTTGGTTGCTCAGTGCTCGGTTGCGGCGGATCTCTAGATGAGAATCCAATGTATAAGAATGTATCAGTTTGAGGAGTAGGAGTCAGACAGAGAGTACCTACCCACTTTGTGCTCTTGGTCTTCTTTATTCATTGGTGTTGGTCCACTCGAGAGTACTTCCACAACTTGGTCCTTGGTACAGATATAACTATCCACTCCAGCTCCCAGCTCCTACTCAATGCACCAAGAAGAGTAACCAGGCCATGCCATACCAGGCCATGCCATGCCATGCCAGCAAAGACAACGAACCAACCTACCTACCTACCTACAGTGTACACCTACAGATACGTTACAAACACTTATTGTTAGTTAGAGCTGGTACCACCGTACAAAAACACACACGCAATTGTACCGTGCCGTACCGTATCTGCTCTCTTATGTATTAATGCATAGAGAAGCGAATCTTGGACGACTTCGACTTAACTCTGTGTATAACTTTGTAGGTAGATGTACATTGGTATACCTCTGTGAGAACTCTGGCTGCTGGGTCCTGGTTTCCTTCAGTTTGGTTTAGTTTAGTTCAGCACTGGCTATGTCTATGTGGCTGGCAGGGTCGAGGAGAGAGAGCAAAAGAGAGAGAGAGAGAGAGAGAGAGAAAGAGAGAGAGAGAGAGGTAGCAAGAGAACCAAGTGGAGAATAAAGTTGTCTATCTCTGGAAGGCCTTTACGGATGTCGAATTCTCGGGAGGGCAGTGAGCTCAGAACGGCAGAAAATTAACGCAAACCTTCCGGGAATTTTGGACTCTCTTACGTTGGCGTTACTCGAGGCATTTTTAGTTTTAGAAATCGAATAATGACTTTCTTGGGAGCTGCTTGAGTCTCGAGAGCGTAGTTTTCTCCAACATTGTAATGGCCAAGTTTCGGCTCTGGGAAAATTTCTCGTGTACACTTTATCCTTTTGAATCTTCGTGATTACGACACTTTGGAGAAATCCCTCCAACCCAACCCCAGTGTCGAAATACCTAACAGATCGTTCCAACACGAAACATTCAATATCAACACACCAAATTTTATCGGCCGTGAAAATATATCTTTACCCAGGATACATGTATCTCTATATGTATATGTATGAAGCTGGGACTGGTGAAGGACTTCTCGTATGCACATCGTCAAATATCGTCTATATAGGCTATATATATATATGGCTACTTATATGAGAACCTCCATACATATATATATACATATACATATATACATAAGCATATTCCGTAAGAAACCCAAGTGCTTGACCGAACATCGACCACCTCCCCCAATATCTTCTCTCTCCTTGACTAACTACGATCCAGTGTTCTACTACCCTCAACCATTTTTTCCTCGTTCTCCCCGATCACAAGACCACCATTGCTTTTTAACTCCCATTAAATTGTCGTGAAATAGTCTTTTAATCTTGATACGCACCCAATACCGTTCTATCTTCCCACTCCTTCACATTCCATTCTCCACAACCCTCATTCTTTTTCCACCTTCATTTGCAAATAAATTCCGAGGCCATTAAATTCCACAAGCAAATCTAGCCTCGCACCCACACACTTCCTTCCAAAGGAATGTCATTTGTTTCCCAGACAGCTTGCGCAAAATTTTACTCTCAATACTTGCGAATTTGAAAGCGTTCAAATTCCCTACTCTACCTAACAGACATATACATAATTAATAGGAATTAATAGGAAAAATTTCTATTGGTGTAATTAATGTTCTTGGAAACAGTACCTACTCCAACTGCTTGAATGCACAAGTGTGCAAAAATTGGAAAATCAATTCAATTAACACTAGGAAAGGAACACTTTCAATAATATCATAAAATATGAAAAATTCAAGGAAAAAGCCAAAAATCTCTTCATATTTAGCATCATCTTGAACGCAGTTTGGGGTTTCTGAAATGCATCTTAAATGCATTAAAAATGAAAGTTAGGCTTAAAGTCGCGCTTAGACTTTAGATGCTTTATGATGCATTTTAGATTTTTAGATGCACTTTAAGTTAATTTAAGATGCCACGACATTGCATTCAAATACAAGTAGTGTTTAGGTTTTTGGTGTTATAAATGCACCAGTTTTTACAGTGTACCTACATACTGAACTCACATCACATCAACATAACAAGTACACTGTAAAAACTAAAGAATTATAAACCGGAAAAAAATGCATGCAGCAAAAATTTAGAATGCAAATTAGAATGCATTTTGAGTTCATTAAATCGATTGCAATAAAATTGCAAGATAAGCTTGAGATTCTCTTTAAAAGTAGTTTTTTAAGTTTAAGATGCGTCAGTTTTTACGATGTACAAAGGATCCTCTGAAGGTGCAATATGCTTGCTTCCCTGTGTGAATTGCAATGGGTTATAGTGTTCTGCAGCTGTAAGTAAATAATTGTGCTTGTGCATTGGCCATACTGTATCCATAAGTGATGGGGGCATTAGCGAGTATTTTGTGAAGAGATTAGTTTTAGCTTTAATGCTTTATAATGGACTGGAATTTGATGATGTGGAAGATTTGGTGGGGCTAAACATTGTTTTTCCCTCAATTTTCTCTCTCTTCCCTCGTCCGAGTTACAGAACGACCATGGATGGGAGTGTGACGATGCCTCTTGTAGATTTTTGTCTAAAGGGTCGTCCACACTTGGAAATTGGAGACGGTCGTGCATTTCTTTCTAAATTTGTTGGTTGCTTTCCCAGCCACAAGTTACATGGGGAGTTGAATCCTTACCGTTGGGTATCACTTTGAGCTCTTCAGTATTGACTCCCATGATCAGTAGATACCTATGTGTAAGCTCTTATACATATACCCAAGTGTAGTCAAGTGTATAGAGAGAAGATACAAGTGGTTTCCGAGGTGAAGATGAGCTTGCAATATCCATCTCATACAGTATAATTTCCCATCCATTCATGTCTTCAGGGGGAAAGTTTAAATATGGAGTGAAAATGGGAAATGGAACGTGGGACTAACCTAAGTCTGTATTGTCAAGGATATATCAATATTAAATTTGTATTTTTCCTTGTGGTATAGAACCATTTACCTATGTATTTCCATGGAAAAGAACGGTACATAAACATGCATCTATAGAATAGAATAGATTTATATTTATAAATTCCTAGCAAATTCCTAGTATACTAATATATGAGCTAGAGATATTTTTCGCATAGAAAATATTGGTGGTCGTGGTCAGTCTTGAGAGATTTCCATTCTATGCACTCACTCACACTTTCTCTCTCTCTCTCTCTCCTTTACAAGTCCATATGCATCTCCCACACTTCTCTAGTCCACACTTCTCGTATTCCGGTGACAATTTTCTACGTCTGTTTACGAAAAAAGGGAAAAAACTTGGCTGTCAGTTAGACGTGTGCTCAAAACTACGGAGGAAAACCTTCATCTTTCACTCTGATCCTGTCTCGCTTCTACAATGTGTCAAACTTTGAGTTTACGCATATAGAAGAGAAGGAGAAGGAAAGCTTGTTGGAGAAGAGAAAAATTGAGTACTTATTTTTTTTCCCTTCCTTCCTTTCCCCTCTTGTCGTTGTCTTCTGTCTCACTAGATAATTCCTTTGCTAGCTCAATAAATACTTTTTATTTCCCTTGACAATCCCACTGGAAATAAAAACGGAAGACAAGTTTCTTAAAAAATAACAAGTGAAAGATCGTAAGGGCGTCAACTGGTATTCACTCCCTGTACTACACTACACTACATCACCTGTCGAATTTCATTCCATTGCATTCTATTGAAATCGTCCCGTTTATCCCATCAAAGATTTTCCTTCCTTCAGATTCTAGACCAATGAAATAATTAAATTTGTCACCTGTGAGGTAGGTACATCAAGAATAAAATCATCAACTTGAGACCATCTCGTTATTTTTCTGCAGGATATTTTAACTAGCCGCTCCTTTGACGCAATTTCCTCGACTGGATGTATGTAGCTATATATATACATATACATAGCTATATATATATATAAAGAGATGTGATATTACTTACAGTTTCTACGCTTTACTTATAGTTGTACCCTGTCCTGTCCTGTCCTCACTCCCTAGTCACCAACCATACAATCCTTTCCACAGAGATGTGAGATTGAGAGGTAGGTAGGTACCTACGTCCCTATGTACGCCGATCTTGCAAAATGCCATTGCGACATGGAGAAATCTGACGACTATAATAATGAATAAACACGGTTACGACAACTTTCTAAAGTGTTTGCCTTCCAGGTGGGAAGAGCACCGTTGTCAAAATTACTTTCCGATTTCACCTTTTAATATGCACAGGACATTCGGTGCAGTACTAGTCAAAGTACAAGTACAAGCACAAGCAGAAGATTCAAGATCCGGAGATGTGGAGTGAACACGTACAGAGAGAGAGAGAGAGAGAGAGAGAGAGAGAGAGAGAGGGAAAGAAGCTGCAACCTCCTACCTGGAGGTTAGGCAGTGCAGCTGCATCACCTTGACTCTAAAGCTATTGGCTAAAGTCCCTTGAACGATCTCATGCCAACACCGGCACCATCACCATCACCCAGAAAACAAGACTACAGAAGTACGAGACAAGTACCAGTACCAGTAGTGCAGTTGCAGTAGTCGCGAACAGATGAAGAAAATAAACGTGAAGGAAAGGAAAGTCAGGATGATTTGATGTGAATGTGACGGTGAAAAACCAACACGAAACCAACAACAAGTTGATAGTTGCAGTGTTGTGTACGACCAGGTTATGTGCATCGGCATGACGAGGACGAGGACGAAGACGAGGACGAGGACGTAGTCGTAGTCGTAGTCGTTGATGTGGTGAAAGATGAATCCATAAAACTCGGTAGACTTGGTGAGTAGGAGAAGGTATAGAATAGATTTTCCATACGAATTCGTATTCCACTCTATGTGCCTCTGTATGTATGTACACGTAGATATATTCGTGAGCCAATTTTCCTCTTACTTCCTCAACACTGTAGGTGTACCTACCATCATGCATTGCATTGCATTACATTACCTACATTACATTGCATTGCATTACATTCTGCCTTCCACCTTCCTTCCATTGTGCACACAGTAAAGACTTGCTTGTGTTCTCAATGCGTATTTTATCAATTATTTACTTACAATGACTTGAAACTGTAAGCAGTGCAATGCGCAAGAAGTTAAGGTGTTTATAACTACTTCTGGTCTGGACTTGATAGGGAATAGCTGGGAGAATAAACAAGACAAGGGGAGCTTAAGGATACAGAAGCCATTGATACGTCTTCTAGTCTGCTGGGTTGGCCTGGCCTGGCCTGGCCTGGCTTGGCTTGGTTTGACTTGACTTGTCTAGCTTTGACTCTACTGACTCCATTCCTTAAGTGCATCATGTACATACTTGTGGAATACCTTTAGGTGAGAAGAAGCTCCTTAGGTAGAAGAAAACTTGAGGAAGAGGAGCAAAGTGAGATAGAGAGACGACGAAGAAGACGAAGTATGTAGAAGTAGACGAGCAAGTAGAAGAAGAAGAAGAAGTAGAAGTAGAAGTAGAAGTAGAAGTGGAGAGAGTTAAGTTGGCGAATCTTCAGTTTATCAGCTAAAGTATAAAGAGGTGCTTAATTTATTATAAGTTTTTGAGAGGAAAGTTGGTAAGGCGGCAGTGCAGGGGAGAGCTGAGTGAAGGAGGAGACGAAGCCAAGCCAAGCCAAGGCGAAAGCGAAAGCGAAAGCGAAAGCGGAATAGACGGAGATGGAGAAAAGAGTAGTGAAAGTTTGAATACACAGTACATAGAAGGATAGGACATAGATCATAAGAATGGAAAAAGTGTAGTAGAGGAAGGAGGAAGAAGAAGACGACGACGACGACGACTCGACATTGAGGAAGGAAACGGGAGAAAGGGACCCTTCATGTATTTCCCCGAGGATGAAAGTACCGTCCTAATATTCTTTGCCGACTGCGTGACACTTTACGAAAGGTGGTCCCACAAAGGCTGTCACAACGACAAACCTTGATTAGTTCGGTTCCCATGAGACAAGAGTCTGACGTGCTCTGGAAAAAAGATGCCCATCAATTCCCCACAGAATTTCCCATTCCAGGACTTAGTCCCTATTGCCTCTGAACGTACACCGAACAACGAACCATACCACTACCTCCGTCCGTACACCACCCTTCATCACATTTCCCATCCATCCATCCATTCCATCCTACAGCACAGCCCAGGCTACAAAAGTCCTCGTCCTCATCGTCCTCCGCTTCCCTTCCCTTCCCTTCACTTCCCACCAACCTTCACTTCACAACCAACTTTCTTCATACTCCCAACCACTGCCACTGCCACTGCCACTGCCACTGCCACTGCCACCCAAAAATATAGATGTATGCACATCAGCTGGTTCCTGGTTTCCTATGCACCTAGATATGTCGTTATAGTGGGCGAAGATGGAACGGCTATAGAGAGAGACCAAACCAACACGTTTACTATACTTTCCCTTTCCATCACATCGATAAACATAGAGATAGGTGAGCCAGGAGTACTCACAACTCATAGTCAGTCGTATAACTCATACGTCCACATCCATCCCGCTCCTATTCCCTCCATGTAAAACAAAACTGCTTCGAGATTCCCTTTAGTTTCTCATAACAGACAAGAAACTACTTGGTAATTGCTTTCTTCTTAATTTCTCATGAACTCAAGAGCACGGCACTCGGGCAGAGCACGCGACTAAACCTACTTCCAACACCACGCCATCACGTGCTCAATAGTCATATTTTTATACTCTATAACATAACATAACATAACTACATAATACTTTACTCCCATAGTTAAGTTCTTCACATTAAAATCATGCTTCCGCTAAATTCAAGCATTTATAAATAAAAAAATAACCAACACCTGAAATATCCCAGAATACATAGAAATCCCTTGTAGAATTTAATTTCCCCCAATTTTAAACTCTAGACTTTAGAATTTGTATTCCAGAATTAATTCTTCAAACTTTGAAAAAAATTCTAGTCATTTTATTAGTATGCAAACTTTCTGCTAATAATTATGGGAAATTCAGCCTTAAATATAAAAATAATATTATACCTATGTAATTGAAATAGAACCTTTCAAAAATTATTTGAGATTAAGCAGATAATTTTGAATGTAGGTACAATACAATTACACATTTATTATAATTATATAACAACATGCATACCTAAGATTAGTAAATCATACCTCCGAGTATTCTAATGGTAATAATAGGCTCCTAGTAATTATTCCAAGTGAACTATGTTTTGGGCTAATATAATTGGATTGAATGGGAAATACGATCAGTCTTATAATTTATAATGAATTACCCAGAGCAAGAGTAGGTACGGGAAGTGTATAGGAATAGAAAGGAGAAAAACACACGGAATAATAACAATAACAAGGAGTCGGAGGCAGGGACCGGAGCAGCGTGGATGGAAATGGATGAAAATGGAACCATGGGGTAAAAGTTGAGGATAAAATTGGTAGTTGAGTAAGAATAGGACAAATTGTAGCGAAGGTCAATAAGGAATTAGCTTGAGATGAGAAGGATCCGGATGGAAGGATGAGAATCAAGACTGTGATGGATGTATGGAGGAATCAATGGGGAAGTATCTGTGGTGGCTGCAATTGTAGCCGTAGTTCAGAGAGAGAGAGAGAAAAGTGAAACTTGTAAGGAGTGAGCTGGATGATGGGAGGATGAGGATACAGAAACAGATAGTGAGAGGAGTTGGTTTTGGTCTAGCTCTTGTTGTGGGGCTACTGCTTCACGAGTTCTCGGTGGTAGGAGCAGCAGGAGAGAGAGAGAGAGAGACGTCGACGAAGAAACTAAAGGAAGAAGAGGATGTGCTGGAAATGAGAGTAGGAGTGTAGAGTGTAGAGTGTAGAGTGTAGAGTGTAGAGGAGTAAGAGATTCCCATGGGACAAGTGGCATTAATCACATTGAGAAAATAGCACTGAGGAAAGAGCCTTTTGGGAGAGCAGTCGGCATGACAACAGCGGTCTGAAATCTAATCGGGAACCCAAATTGCCCAGAATTATCATTTCAAGATGCAAAGAGAAAATACGGTACAGACCGAAATGGGTTTTAATTGCCAAGGGAATTCCACCTCAAGAATATCCAGTGCACAAGTTTTTTTCCTTTCTACACCAATAGTGTGTATGGAGCGGGTGTGTATACCTACCTACATGTATATATCTACATATACCTACACACAGTATTCCCATTTGTCCTACGAGTGCCAGTGCCAGAGCCAGAGCCTGTGCCACTACACTACACTACACTACCACACTACAGTATATCACCTGCCTCTACATCTAGTCATACGTACCTACCTACCTACATCCTTACTCCACTCTGCACCTATCCATTTCCAAAGTATCCATCCATAGATTCAACATCCTCCCTACCTACTGCTCCCTGTCTCTCCCCATCCTCTGTATCTCCGTATCACTTGAATTGCAAAAGAAAACTTGAGACTGCCAAACTATCAATCCCCTCACGAACTCATCCATAAGCGTACGCCAAAGAGCCATTTTGACTCAATTACTAGGCCCATGAATGACCTTTGACCCAACCTATTACTCATTACGAGGAGCTTCATGTACATAAAGACTGACTTAAGCCACCAGGAGGACTCGTTCCATCCACTTCCATCTCGTCAGTCACTCATGTCCTTGTCATATGCACCCAGAAAAAGACACCAACACCGACACCGAAGCCGACAACGGGAGCGGTAACGGTAGGAAGAAAAGAGAAAGACTTTTTGCTCTCCTCTGCTTTGCTTTGCTTTTCTTTGCTTTGCATTGCATTGCATTGCATTGCTTTCATCTGATCTCCTCAAAGAAATTCATGTGCTAACTATGTATTCCCTACATATGCTAAAAGAGTGCAGTATGCAGTGCTCTCACGGGCGGGAACTAAATGCTCCTGACCGCGTCTTTCCTGTGAGTGTGAGTGTATAGTATAGCGAAAACGTGAAAACAGCAAATACCATAGCAGACAAATCCAAATCCACAGACAGATGTAGGTACATAAAATAGTTTTACGCTTGTTTTGCTACGGACTGTGAGAGTGGAAGGCGCATGTATGTATGTGTACCTATAATATGTGCCATGCCATAACGTGGATGTGCTGTGGAAAGTGGAGAGTGAGAGTGGGTTTTAGGTATGTATATGGGTTGTGGGAGTACATGGTAGGTAGTTGAAGGGAAACGGTTGGAGTTGGAAGGAGAGAAAGGCATGGAGGAAGCATATGGAACGATACGATTAACGATGGGAAGGATACGATGCGCTGGTTGCTGGTTAGACGGTTAGAAGCTGCTCGCCCCGCAATGCAATGCAACCCAATGCAATGCAATGGAATGAAGTAAGTTATTCACCAAAGGAGTTTGCCTCTTTGCCTTACATTCTATTGCTTTTCCCAATGCGTCCATTCCACATGTTGCATTATACTATTGAATTATTCAAAAGACCTCAAGATCTTTATCCTCCTATTTATTTCATGGCCAAAATTGACCCTTATCCAATATGCTCAAACTCAATTTAGTAATACAGAGAGAATGAGAGCACACAGATACATGGACAGAGTCTTAGCCCTGCTTTTTCCTTAGTATGGTATGTTATGGTATGGTATGGTATGTTAGACAATACAATAGAATAGAATACAATGCCAATATGCCACAAAGTCTGAACCTGTTCCCTCATTCCGTCAAGATGCCAACACCAACGCCAACGCCGACGTGCAATGAACCGTCTACACAATTTCCATTTGGTTTTCATTAACAAGTTGTGCGGTTCTCTTGTGTCAAGTGCTGACCCAATTACATCTTCTCGTATTTGTATTTGAATGATACATTTTAAGAGACTCGGAGCAGTGAGCACCACAGCAGAAGAGAGGAGAGTGAGTAGGAAAATGAGAAGGGAGATAGCGTGAGGTTGTTACGCGACGTACTTGACAATCTTAAACAATGGTACTTGAAAACCGTCAAGGCTCCGAGTCTCGTTGAATGGGTGCAGAGAGTGACAGAGGAGATTTTTTGGTAAATTGTCAAAATCTAGAGTAAAACTAAATTGTTAAACATAAAGGGAAGAAGATGGGTCCAATCGTCCAATGCAAGTCTTAATTTTCCAAGTAATTTTCCCATTCTGCCCCAGCCACGGAACGGAAGGGAAGACGGAAGGCAATTGTTGGAGACTGGCGGAGCAATTTTTATTTGGGATATACATCTCTGCAGAGAGAGAGAGAGAGAGAGAGAGAGAGAGAGAGAGAGGAGAGAGAGAAGGAGCAGATGTAGGAATGTAGATAGATGGGTTCGCGACAGCAGACAGCCTAGATGGGTTAGGATGAGGACAGTTGAGGGGAAAAGATGAAAACAAGTGAGGACCTGGCAGTGGAGGAGACGGAAAGAATTTAAATGACAATATATTGAGTAGTAGGAAGAGCATAATAGTGGTGTAAGTAGCTTGTGCTTGTGTCAAGTAGAGTTGAATGGCTGAATGCAGGAAACAGGGAAACATACACAGATAGAATGAGACATTAAAATAGAGACGAAGAAGAGCCTTGGGAAGAAAAGTGGGAAAGATCGACGGGACTGACATGGTGGTTTGAGTCGTTGTGTGTCTCTGTATCTGTGCATGTGTAGGTGAATTTGGATGTGGATGTGGATGTGGATGGGAAGAGAGGATTGTACATGGTGTTGTATCTCTTGCTGTCTGCCTGTCTGCTCTCCCACTGTCTGTCCGCCTCTGGATACACACTAACCTAAGTAGGTACGTACCAAGTGTGGATGTAGCTGTGGATGAGGATGAGGATGTGGCTGTGGATGTGAATGTGGATGTGGATGGCGAAGGTTGTGTGTATGGGATGTGGCCCTCGACTTCACTTGCCGTGAATGTCGGAAGGACGAGGAGAGGAGCAGCGTGTGAACGTAAAGTGAAAGCTATAGACTAGAAAATGAAGTCTGAAGTAATCCGAAAAGTTGAACTTATGCAAGAAGAGAGAGTTGTAAATACCCAGTGTAGTAAAAATGTGCCGAAATGAAATTCGAGATTTAATACTTTTTAGCATAGCCTAGGGAATTATTCGTTTTCCTTGGGACCGACACTGTAATCAAAAGACTTTCACAAGGAGTGCTTGGCTAAGGCGTCTTACCAAATTTCATTTGTTCCCTTTGATAGTGTAAAAACTTTTCTCCACAACTAAATTCCGAATTAAGAGACACACCCAAGTGGAAAAATTCTCTATATTTCTGTCGTCTTTTCTTCTTATTCTCTCTCTCTCTCTCTCTCTCTCTCTCTGTCTCTCTCTCATACTATTTTTGACTTGACTGTA
This sequence comes from Ptenothrix huangshanensis, assembly GCA_036851915.1. Taxonomy (NCBI): domain Eukaryota; kingdom Metazoa; phylum Arthropoda; class Collembola; order Symphypleona; family Dicyrtomidae; genus Ptenothrix; species Ptenothrix huangshanensis. The sequence continues at coordinate 33,013 of JAAXYX010000128.1, read as the reverse complement.
CACAGTGAGGAAGTAGGCGAGTGAACCATTTTAGATGTTGATTCTCTATCTCCGTATTATCCACAGATAAGTACCTTACATAGTGTATCCAAGTATATATGTAGGTATGTATATGTCTATATACTGGCGTTAGTTATACCGGGGATAAGTACGCGTAGACGAGCACAAGTGTATGAGTGCATGAGTGTAGGAGTGTAGGAGTAGGAGAAGGGAAGGAGCGGGAGTATGTGTGAGTGCTAAGAGTTAATATTATTTTCCCCAAACCAACTTCTTCCGAGTCTCATGATTCTTTCCCTTCTGTACCTTCTTGTTATATTCCTCTCGAATGGAAACATCTTTCGTCAAAAGCTCTCTATGCTAATTTCGACAAGTACACATTCAGTCACGCCATTAATTTTCTCTTCTGCATGAAAACATGCGACAATAACATCCGACGTGCAACACACACATCCCTTCCTAAAGCCCTCGAATTTTTGTCAAAAAATTCTGCACGTCTCATCGCATCGCATCGCATCGCATCGCATCCCATCGCATCGCTTGTGTCTCTAGTCTCGTTCTTCACCTCTCACTCACTCACTCATACATCCACGCGTCCTTATAAACTTCCAGTCAGCAGAGAACAATCTTCCTTTCACCCAAATATCCCCTTATATACGCCATTAAGCGAAGTTTCCTAAGCTCCTTGAACATAGTGGAGGAGACGAAGAGCGTCAACTACAACTACTGCACTTACAGCTACACTACAACTACAACTACAACATACCATCACCCGGACGTATCTCCATTTATGTATCATCAAATTCTATCTTAGCTTCCAAGTACAAGCTATAGGTACTCACAGAATTAAATGTTCGTCTGCAGTATAGTCAAAAATAGATTTAGTGAATTAACACACAATCTCCGGATTCATGCGTAAATCCATTCCATTCAACCCATTGCATTACATTCGGATCAACTCACTCTTAACTCGTTCATTTTTAAACATTTGTTTTAAGCGGAGAAGGGAAAAACCATGTAGGCAAAAAAAACAAAATTCTCTCTCTCTCTCTTTGGAGTTATTTGTATTTACTTTACAACACAAAACACAACCCAAAACTTGTAGCACATAATTACCTAAAGGAGATTAAGTAAGTTCCCCCAATAAAAATTCTCATGGTATTACATCATGCCAGCACCAACAACAATGACCTTTTTGACAAAATTTAACTGCTGTTCCCAGTCAAAGTTAAAAAGCCAAAGCCAAGTGAAAAAAAACGAGGAAGAAATTTGCTGAGGAAATAAAAATGTAAATGTTGTAAAACAATATCTGGGGATGAGAGCAATAGATTTAAGTGCTGAGATGTCGAGTGTATATACTAAGCACGTGAACGGGAGGATACATACAAATGTATACAGCATTCAACTCTCTTTGGTCCCTGCTCTGCATAGAATCGACAACTGCCAAAGCTACCGACAAAAACACCTACCTACTCCGTACATATTCCAATCCGAGGCAAGGCAATGCAAGGCAAGGCAAGGCAAGGCGAGGATGGGCATAGTGATGCATGGTGGAAGAGGAGAAGAAAAAAAGGGAGGGTGTCAATTGTATGGTGGTAGGTTTTTATGGTTCAATTGGCCGTATACCGCATCTGTATTTGCCCAGTAGACAAATTATACAGTTTTCCCCATCTATATATTTTTATGTTTACCCACTGGTATGTCAACAGTCAATTTTGACTCCCCTTCTCATTGACCATTAGAATACATAAAATAAACTGGTGCTTAAATTCCAAATTCTCGGGGTTACAGATAGAGTTAGCGCAGAAAAAAGTCGACGAGTGGAATACACAAATGAGAACAAGGGATTATAGGATTAGAAACAAAGTGTTTGACAGCACTTAAAATGGCAGAGCGTTTTACTGCTACACAGCTAGTTTGCATTAACTCACCAAATACAAATAGACATAGGCACTATCCCTGTACAACTACCTACATAGGTACATAGTAAAAATGTTTCCTATTCCCACTTGATCCTGATCCTGAAGCTCCTTCTTTCCTATAGAATTCTATAAGCTTAGTTAGAATAACTTATGTAGGTATGTGTGTCCACTGGGTATTAATACACCGTAAAAACTAATGAAACTTAAAATAGCAAGAATGCATATAAAACGCCAAAATTACAGTATTTATTTACCTACTATTATTACTAACGCAGTTTGAGTTTTAAAATGTATTTTAAGTGCATCAAAAGAGCATTAAAAACACAGCTTGGACTGCGAGATTTTTATTCCAATGCGTTTTAAGTTTTAAACATCAACCAGTTTCTCGTTATTACAATTTTTAAACGTTTCAAAATGCCTTATTTTAATCATTTTTAAACAGTTTTTATTTTGCAAATTATTAAACGTTTTAAAATTTCATATTTTAAAAATTTTGAAGCATTTCATAATTTCGCATAACGATTTTTACACCCTACAATATCCTATTTTTACAACTTTTAATTATTCCAAAAGGTATGGTCATAATGATTTTTAAGCGTTTCAAAATTTACTGTTTTAACAATTTGAAAATATTTCAAAATTTCATTTTTTAATCATTTTTAAATGCTTCAAAATTTCTTATTTTTACAACTTTGAACCATTAAAATAAAATTCTCATTATAACAATTTTTAAATGTTTTAAAGGGTTTTTTTAAAAACTTTTATACATTCCAAAATTTCCTAATTTGACAGTTTTAGAGCGTACTAAAAGTGTATCACAAAAACAACAACAAAAAACACGAATCTGGGACTACGAGATACATTTTAGCTGCACTTTAGATATTCATATGGGTTTTAGATGAACTTGAGATGCATTCTATTCTAACTGTGGTCCTAATTACCTACACAATAATTATACACGTAGGTATTTGGCGTCTTAGGCGCATCAGGTTTTGCAGTGTACACATTTTTCAAAAAATAGTAACGTATTTTAAAAAAAACCTTCGAATGCTTACTACATTTTGAAGGAGTGTATATGTTAGTCCCATAGGAGGGTTGGATGTTAATTTGCCCTGGAAGCAAGTGCTCACCCTGAGGATTGAGGATAATCCACGTAGAAGAGTATGTCATAAGACGAAGGTATAAATGTATTGACGATAAAGATAAGAGAATCTACATCAAGTGGCTAAGATAAAGCCAGTTAAGTTGTTCACTCTGGAACCACATGCCAGCAATTTTCCCGCAGCTTGCAAAATTAAAGTTGCCCCACCAAAAGTCTACATAACTTTTCATTACATAGAATTATATACACGAGCTATAATATTTTATATGGGTAGCTATGTATTTGGTGTGGAGCGCAAACGCCAAGGCCAACCCTACATTAGATACTTGGCAATTGGTATAGTATATTGCTATTCCTATATTTCTATAAATAAAGGACATGATGATCGTAAAATGAAATGTGACTGAAGGGAAATGATTGCGTAGGTACCTACAGGCGGGAAAGGAAGGAAGGACGGAAGAGCAATAATTAAAGTACGAACGTAGTACGTCGAATTAAAGAATAAAAGTGGGTGGAACTGAGAAAAAAATTGATTAAAAAGACAGTGGGACTCATTTGGAATTCTGCATGTGGTTAGAGTGAAACCAAAGGTGAAATGATGAATTCTCAATCAATAAGTAATAAATCAGGGGAAGAAGAGCTGAGAGAATGAGCTGGAAATTAAGTTATCGAGAGGCAAATCACGCACTCAATTTTTCCAACTAGGTCCTTCCAAGCCACCATTCGACATTCAAGTGCAGTGATAATAGTGCTATTAATTATACGGCAAACAGAGACAGCCTTATTTGAGAATTCTTTTCCCTATTCTCTCTCTCTCTCTCTCTCTCTCTCCATCCACCATACAAGAACCCAGTTTAGAATAGTATGGTCCTCGTTCCATGGTCTGGTATGGTATGGTACACTCATTCGCTCCATGTATCATTAAATTAAGCTGTGTAGCATCAACTCCTCCGGCCTGGACCTGACGATGAGTGAGTCTTATTACTTACTACTACTACTACTAGTACTACCTACCTATCTTATATAGTTTGTCTTGGCACACTCATCTTATACACCCACAGCACCGTCTTACCACCCCATACCATGACATCGCATCGACCATACTTTATGGGGGAATCTCCAGCCTTGTTTTGCACATTACTGACTCCAAGACTTTGTGGAGATTAAGTGAAGGGTTTGTGTCCCAAACTATACCCCGTACCTACATGAAAGACTACACTCCAACTACCGGGGACTGTCTGGAGAACACCGAGTACACACGGGATTGATGACGATATACCGAAATAAAAGTTGATTCTGCCCACTGTTTTATTATTATCCTTTATCCTCTTGATTTCTTTCAGTTTCTTCGCCTTCGCCTTCGCAAAGCATCGCCAGTGTATTGTATTTATAAAAAGGAGATAGGTGCCTGGTTCTGGTTCTGGTTCTGGTTCTGGTTCTGGTTCTGGTTCTGGTTCTAGTTGCTGGATGGACGGACGGACGGATGGACGGATAGATGGTATTGGGAAGACGAATACGTATGTGCTTATGTAGGTATGTATGATTATGATTGTGTGCGGCTCTAGTCCCCCTCGGTGATAATAATGATAATTTTTGAAACTCAAGAGCACTTCTTTCTCTTCTGTTGCAGCACACCATACCATACCATCGCATCGTCGTTGCCGTTGTCATTGTCGTTGTCATCATCATCACAGTGACATTGTTCGCCTTATACAGATATCCAACAATGAGTCTGATAACTACACAGATTCATTCGTCAAATCCTCGTAGTAGTCTTCCTGTTCAGTGTTCAGTGTTCAGTGTTCAGTGTTCAGCAATGGGGACTGTCATAGTCTGTACTACCTCCACTGTACATACATAGTGGAGGTAGGATTGCGATTGAAATTGTGTCGAGAAATGCGACAAGATACTACAGATACGTAGGTATCTGTAGGTAGACAACTCAAGTGTAGAAAAGCGACAGCAAAAGTAAGTGTAGCAGGGAGCTAGGACTTGGACTTGTGCTTATGTTCCACTCGTCGTCTCACCATCACACACAGACAGACACAGACACAGACACGGACTGACGATGAGAGTCGGAGCGAAATAGCAGAAAGGAAGAGAAGACAGAGAAACGAAATAGAGCGTTTGTGGTAACACCGTAACACTCTAGCCGTTAGAAATTTCCCATCTGAATTGAGTTCTCAACAGCAGGGGACTGGAAGGGCCATAGGTGGGCACCGCGGGGTGTCCAAGCCCTCACCAGGGGCCCAAGCGACTCCCTGCTGACTTTCCATCCGGCCAAAATCTTCCAGCCCTCGTGCGATCTCTCTCCCTTCAGCTCTATCTTTCATCCTCTATGCACCCTTACTATGCATACGTGTGTCTGGGCTTCTTTATACTCTACCAACGGCAACGGCTACGACAACGACAACGACAACGAAAATAACATGGCATGGCATGGCATGGCATTGCATTGGAAATGGCAATGGCAATGGCAATGGCAATGGCATTGGCAGTGACAGGACAGAGAGAGAGAGAGAGGAGAACAGCGCACTCGAAGCACTTGTGGCCTTGCGGCCCATCATCCCACTCTGACTGAATACTGAGAGCAGTGAATCCGTATCGTTTGTATTTAAAGGCTCGAATAATCGTATATAAACTCAAACTCTTATTTTCCCCCCGTTTTGCCTTCTCGTCAACAACACTTCTCACCCGATTTTTCTCAAATTGAACTCTGCACCACGAGAACATGCAATCTCCATTTGCCTTCAAACTTGTTTAAATGCAAGCCCCCCTGAACAGCTCTATTATTGAATGTTGTCGTTGTCGCAGACCGACTCAAACTCCAGTTCAAACTAACAACTATAGTACACAGTACACCACACCACACCGCACCACACCAAGCCACCACAGCAGCACACCAAATCACCTACCCTGCGTATGTGCCTTCGTAGGTATCTGGGATGTGTAAGTGTAGGACCGAGAACAATCTCCACAGCCTGTATGTACATAGTCTGGAGTATCAGTACCCATACGGGAGTAACTAAGTACTTACGTCTCTTAAACCGATACTATGTATGTATATAATATACAGAACACAAGTGTAAAATTTTAGACATGCATATTTATGTATGTACCTACGTAGGTACACCTTGGTGAGGTGCATTGTCTGATCTTATCTATTTACTATTACCGGTAGGAATAGAATCTGAATTCTCTTGCTTTTACTTGATACACATGTATATACATACATAGGTACGTATGTATTAGTACAACAGAAAAATACCTATAGGAATACAGAAGATACTGGTACAAAGCGCGAGAGTCAGAGTCACAGTGAGAGCTACTGTAGATAATGTGTTTGAATTTGAAACGAAATCATTTGAGATGGGGAACACCCAACATGAGCTCTAAATGACATTATCATGGGACTATTCTCTACTCATGAGCACTCAACCGTTTCCTACTTAAATTGAAATCAACTATTTATTATAATGCTTTCTTTACAACCGAGTACAATGTGAAGGGACGCATTGTTGATTTTTACTTCAAACACTCTGCCCCTTCATAACTCAATTCAAATCTTTACCTTTTTCCAACGGCAATTACCTACTCAAATACTTGTCATTATCTACTTCTACTATCTAATTATAAAAAGCATACTAGTACTACTACAAGTTTGGAATGAGAGTATAATAATAATAATAATTACGTAATTTTGGCACATAGTTTCAAAATACATTCTCAATAATTACAAATGTCAAGATTCACAATTATTGAATGCAAAAATCTATGGCAAAAATCCCGAGCATTTCGTTTAGGTAAAGATAAAGAGTGTAGTAAGATATTCAAGTAAGATGAATATTAGCTTTGTCAATAGAGGCCTTAAATGTAAAAAAGATTAAACTGATGGATGCAATAGAGTGTAATAAATGATATACTGATCTTCAGATATCCGTACAGTGCAGAGTCGGACCGGGAAGTGAAATGATAAACTCATAATAAAATTGTTTTCTAATTATGCCCCTAAACGTCATGGACTATGAAGGGTGGCACTGCACTGCACTGCATTGTAAGTGTGTGTACATACATACGGGAGAGGATGGATGCTGGAGTTTGTCGTAATGAAAGTCAAAGTGATTCGGTATAGGTATATACATACATACTTTGGATGAATAACCATTATGGCGTGGATGCTGAATTACATATGTAGGAACATATACCGGACTTGCATCAAGTACGGATGAAAAGTATTAGTAGTTCCATTCACGAGATCCCTTTGATCCCATCTATTCAGGATCATTAGAGGTGATTTTGTATTTGCATGTAAGCATATAATAATATGTGCATCACTGTGGATCCCACAGTCTCTATTTCTCTATATGTATCTCAGCTATGCATATTAGTACTTGTACTTGTACTTGTGCATACATGTAGGTACATAGTATACAGTAGAGGATAATTAATTTGTAATTTTTTCTCCCCAATGCAACGTCCCAACAGAAAACAGACCTTCAGACTAAACTACATAAAAACCTACCAGAAATAGCAACTCCTCTCAAGCCCAAGCCATTGAGCGGAAATGTGCCATCTATTATTTACTTGCGCTCTAATTACCTATACCTAGCTACATACACGGTAAAAGCTGGTGCATCTAAAACACCAAAAATTAATACTATTTTATTATGTATGAAGGAAAGTTAGGTTAGGAATTCTGTTAGGATGCACCTCACGAGTCCGAGATTCGTTTTTAATGCATTCTAACTACGATCAAGGTTACACTGTAAAAACTGGTTCATCTAAAATACCAAAAACTAGTAGCATCTGGTATAATTAGGAACGCAGTTTGGAAGTTTGGCTACATCTCAAGTTCACCTACCAAAGTCCATCTCGTAAGTTAAAGTTAAAAGTGCGTTTTACTGCGTTTGTGATGTACTTATGTAATGTGCCTCAAAATTATTAAAGTAAGAAATTTCGATGTTTCAAAATTGTTAAAATAAGAAATTTTGAAAGGTTTCAAAAATGTTGAAATAGGAAATTTTGAAAGGTGTCAAAATTTATGTTATAGGAAATTCTAAGACGTGTCAAAATTGTTAAAATTAGAAATTTTCAAATGCTTCATAATTTATGAAATATGAAATTTTAAAATGTGTTAAAATTGTTGAAATTGGAAAATTCGAAAGGAGTCAAAATTTATGAGATATGAAATTTGGAAAGGTGTCAAAATTTATGAAATAGGAAAATTCGAAAGGTTTAAAATTTGTAGAAACATGAAATCTTGCAGTCCAAGATGATTTTTGATGCATCTGTGATGCACCTCTATGTATCCTAATTATACCAAATCCTAGTCGATTTTTATCGTTTTACATGCTTTTTTTCTATTTCAAGATTTCTTTATTTTTTCAGTGTACCTTTTGTTCATAATCTTTTGACTAGCTTCCGAAAATTCTTCAACACTAATTACTAACAACCTAGATTTCTAAAAAAAATGTAAATTATAATATAATCAAGTTTCTAATCCTCACAAGGTATAGCAGTAAGCAGTAATAGGAATCAGCTAATAAAATATTCAAAAAATCAATACACCCATGTATTCCCTCTACACATTCCATTCGCACCTACCTAGGTGTGACAATATTGTAGGGAAGAGGTGATAAATGAAATTTTGCTAAATTACAAAGCCAATTACCTGTATAGGCAGGTAGGTAGGTTAGTACTATACTACCTTCTACCTATTTGGTTTATAAGCTCTCAGTTGAGTAACTACACTACTAAAGTTAAATTTACCATTCCGGTCTCCTTGAAGACCAGAGTACCTACGAAAGACAGACAGACAGAAAGAAAGAAAGATAGAAAGAGAGGAAGAAAGGAAGGAAGAAAGAGAAATAAAAAGCACAGCAGAGGAAGACAACCTGTAAAATCCAAGAAATGCTGGTGGAATTGAGAAGTGGAGATTCGAAAAGCTGGAAGAGTATCAGTAAATCTAATTGTTTTTCCAATCCAAATGATAATGATAGGCAGCCGAGGTTCTTGAGCTTGGTGCTCAGTGATGGGAGAGAAAGTGAGGGGAAAGTCTTAACGAAGCAAAGAGCTACAGCAACAACTACAGATTCATAGATAGATAGTCTAAGAGTCGGTCTATTATTGGTGGGAAAAGGTGAACCCAGCGGCAGGGGCAGAGGAAAGGAAAGGAGAGAAGAGAAACAGACAACAGAGAGAGAGAGAGAGAGAGAGAGAAAGAAAGAGAGAGGCTTAAAAGTTACTTCTGCTCATACTTATTGGGGGTTGGATGCTGGATGTGGATGGAAGATACCTATTTACGTAGAGCCAATAACTTGCAATATTATCACTGAGGAAGACGCTGTTTAGGTACCTTTATTTGATAGGGTGAGAAGCGCATTAAAAGCAGATTGGAAATTACACTCGGGTATTGTATTCCGTATTTTCACACACTTTATACAGTCATGTTATGAGTCTCTCAGCTAGAGTTGAATTGGATAGGTGCTGAGAATCGTTTGGGAACAGCCGGTGCTCCTATTACACATACACATACGGAGAGAGAGAGAGAGGAAGAGAGAGAAAGCGAGCGAGAGGAGACAGACGCAAAGTACCGACTTACTTATACTATACCATCCCATACCACCATACTCTGCATTCTGCATTTCGTGGCTACACCCACACATACATACGCCTACGTGCATACCCCTATACACCCATCTATAATAGTAGCAAGTAGAGGGACGTAGCTATTTGAATTCCAATTCCTCTGCGTATTCATACAAGCATCCATACGTACATACAATTGATGCATAAATTTCTGATGCATACTCAAGTAGCAAGTAGAAAAGTAGGGAGTTGGGAGGATAGAGATACAATGCAAGTTTATATACCTACCTAAGTATTATGAATATATGTAGCTAGCTACCTAGGTGTTGATATACATCTATAATTGTAGGTGCCCCTATACCTATACATATATGGGAATTTAGTTGTTCTTCTTCTCGTCATTCCGTCACTGTGCCGTCTATCTGTAGCCTCCTCTGAGTAGTTGTGTAGAAGTGGAGAACAACAACTGCTCCTACTATGTCCTCCTACTACCTACTTGTACTTCTCTCTCCTCACTTCTACTTCCACTCTACAACGACGATGACGACGACGACGACGAGGATGAGGATGAGGATGAGGACGACTGCTGCTACTACAAAACCAAGAGGAAGAGGACGATGCCGATGACGATGACTACTCCTCCTCCTCCTCCTCCTGACTTGACTTGAATCCAGTCAAAATAAATAGGGAACGAGGCAGACGAAAGAGAAATGTTATTTCCCAGATGAGTACATCATTTTGTCGAGTTAATCATTATTCAAGAAGACGATAAATTCGGGCCTAGGAAATTCCCTGGTGTGAAGCTAGAAGCCTTGATCACTCTTGTAATCAGATGCATGTGTCTGTCACTCGAGTCACACTATATTTTCACGAGCTCTTCCACCCATTCCCTCCTCGCTACGAGTACGAGCTGATATCTGTACAAGCTCTAGCTCAACATACATACCTACCTACTTACCTTCTACCGATACTCCTACATAACTCCCTACACTCACACACTCAGTCTTCTCTTATCCAATGAATACATGCATACGTATTCACCCAACTTTCAAATAGTCATAGTCATAAGCATAAGCCTAACTGCATTACACTCTTTGGAGTATTCTCCATGTATGTATATTCGGATATTCAACTAATACTAATTTTGTCCAAAAACTAGACATTTTACATTGTCATCCGTATAGAGTTGTGGGTCTTGGTTTCCTTGGTGCAGTCGGAGTCGGAATGACTATATACCTACATATGAATAGGTATAGCCAAGTAGGAATATATGTAGTCAGATCTAGACCAGTGATCTACTTCAGCACTTGGACTGATCCCACTTGTTCCTATAATAATATTAGCTTGTTCCTCACACACGTAGAACGGAGAGCGAAGAACGTTCCGTTCCCTATTAATATATGGGGTGAATACACAGTAGATTTAGACGAGAGAACAGCTCGTTCCGAGTACCTTCAAAAGTGACACATACACAGAGAGAAAAGAGTTGAGACAGAACTTATTACCTTGTCCCTTATATATACAAGGGGCCAGTGGTTGTGGCGTGGCAATAGTGGTAGTGGTAGTGGTAGTGGTAGCGGTAGTGGTATCAGTAGTGGTAGCGGTAGTGGCAGTGGCAGTGGCAGTGGCAGTGGCAATATAAACGGGCAGCTCTTTACCACTTCATCGTCGTCGAGCGCATCATCAGCTAAGGAAATACAATGGGAAATGAAAGGAAGGAAGGAAGGAGAGGAAAACTGCGAACGTCGTGATCGCAGTGGTAAGAAGCCCAGGACCAGGACGAACGTCACGTAAGTGAAAGCATGCGAAAGACGAGGAGGAAGACGGAATCCCTTTTGTCAAGTCAACTACTGCCTCCTGCCACACTTCTTCTGCCCAACATATTCTAATGTGTAATCCATGAATATAAGTACCTACCTCCGTTATTAAGGTAATTTACGCGAACCCTAGCCAACGCAGTGGGGACGTAAATTTGCGTATAACCTACGCAAATTTACTTCTCAATAACGAACATGTTCCATTCGGAAAGGAATTTATTTCTTTCCGAGTTGTATTTGTGGAGAGTGCAAGTGGAAATGGTGGAAGTGACGGAAATGGTTTCAAAAGTCTGTAGGTTCAAGGTATGAATTTTAGGTGGATGTGTACCTACCTACTACTTACTATGTGTGTTCGTGGTGGGACATGAGTGTAAGTGTAAGAGGAAGTAAGTAGGTAGGTGTCTAGTCTAGCCAATGTATTTCATGCGATCATCATGACTACTTGCTCCAAACTGAACTCTCTCTCTCTCTCTCACATTCTGTACGAAAGATACTTGCGGGAAGAGTCGGTCTTATGCTCCCGTGTATTCTCCTATTAGTATGTGTATGCTTTCCCAGCTTCCCACCAAACCAAACCAAACCAAACCAAAGACGTATACAGAAGCATGAAGCATCCTGCGGACTGGAGAGACTGGAGACGGAGTGAGAGAGAGAGAGAGAGCGAGAGAGAGCGAGAGAGTTGTGGATGAAGGAGCTCTGCTGAGACAGAAAATAGTGAGACAGGGAGCCTAAAACCTAATTCATCAAAGGAAACTTTCTAACCAGCCTTATCTCAAGAGTCTTTAGCAAAACTCTTCTTTCTTTCTCAAATGCCTCAAACAATCTGAAAGATATGGAAAGGATTTAATAATAATCTTTGACACAATTTATAAATACGTGTACATATGTAACCGTGTAGTTGGAACACAAGCCTTGAAATGCCCCCAGTGTACTGTCGTAAACAGCTAAAATATGAGTGGCAAATAAATTAAAGGTATAAGAGGAACAACTTTTAAATCATTAAACTTTCTCTCCTCTTCAATTCCCCACAACTACAGATACCGTATGTATGTATAGGTACCCACTGTATTTATTATGTTATGTCTATATACCACCATTTGGTATACTAATATCTCTATATGTAGGTATAGACTATATGTAGGTAGGTAGATACAATTCATCTGACTCTCTCCTCTCAACTTTGATACAGATGTGATTCCCTCCTAACTCCTATGTGTATATTAGTATTAGTATGTATAGGTATGTAGGTAGATGCAGAGTGAGGAATGAATTGAATGAATCCACTTCAGCCCCTGCTCCATCCACAGTCAGATACAGCGAGCGACTAGCTTGGCTTGGTTTGGTTTGATCCACATGCACCTCCACCTCCACTTCCACTTCCACTTCCACTGCAACCAGAACCAGCGTGGGATATCTTCCATAATAGCTATCGGATAAGTAAACTTGGAGCATACCACCTCGACACGTGTGGCCCGCGTCTTTCCATCTGCTGATAAATACTTGGATGTGCTCCCCTATAGTTTTGAACCGAAGGCGAAGGCTACTTACGATATACCTAATTACCATGACTATACCGAGAAATAAGTTGACGTCAAATACTTTAGACCAAAGGAGTACGAGTAGATACTGATGAGATTGAGAGACGGTGCGGTGGAGGGAAAGTGTCTGCTTCTCATCGTTAGGCAAAGCCGATAAGTTTGGAAAAATAGGAAATTTTATAAGACAACTACATATCATAATGTCAACTATTGCACTCCTACTGCACTTTGCCTACCAGCATAACTTTATGATAAGGAGATGATCAAACATTTACCCACCATGTCATGTGAGTTGGTAAGTATTCTGCATTGGTGTCTGGAAGTGGAAGCAAGTACCTACACTGAAAAACCTGCGAATAGAAGCTCCATATACTTAGGCTAAGAGTTCAAGAGTTGTTGTGTGAAAAATATTTCTTAATAATATATTTTATGGGTCTTGCGTCCGAAATGAAATGATTAGAATTACCCAACTGACATTCTGCCGTTCTCCGTCCAATCCAAGACCAAAGTGTATGTACATATTAGTAGAAAATCGTTTTCGTTTGTTTATAGCTATTTGGGCAGACTAGTGAATGAGATGATAGTAGAGACAGTGGGAAGTAGTAGTTGGGGGTTGACATGGAAAAGAAAAGATGTAAAGGACTGGTTGTGTGATAGAAATAGAGGACAGGTTGAAAAGTGCGGCGGTGGAAGAGGAGACGGAGTAAGGACAAGGGAGACGAAAGATTGCAAATTCATTTGCAAAATGGGGCTACAGCAAAAGGGAAGGAAGAGCGGTATGGTATGCGTGAGGATATATCCGCATCATGTGCTTATCTGGTCTGGTCTGATGGCAGGTAAGGAGCAAGAAGTAAGAGGTAAGTTGCACACAGGTATGCACCACATCGATCATTACGTGGAAAGACTGCTACGAGAGTGGCTGAGGAGGAGGTGCTGGCTGGTCCTACTCCCTTCTTCTATGCCTCTGCAAATCCAAATCCAACTTGAGCTGGAAGTGGAAGTGTAATGTAACCATAACTACCTACCTACCTGCCTATATAGATATATATATATAGCCATCTACTATAGTGGTATTATTTGTAGATGACTGTGAGTGTGAGTGAAGGTGTTTATACGAGAGAGACAGACACCGGTTGTTCTCTCAGGTTTTGTGCTCAGCGGAATCGTCCAGGGACTTTGCAAGTAGTCAAATGAAAAGGTGACGCGAGAGAGAGAGAGAGAGAGAGAAAGTGCATGTGGATGTGTGCCTGTGTGAGTTGAGTGAGTGAGAGAATGGAAAGGGCAAAGTAGGAATTTGTCACGGGAAACATCATCCAATGCCCAATTTGTCTCTGACCTGTCGCTTCATTTCTATTGCCCTGTCCATCTTTGACCCGACCTTCTTCTCCTTCGGTAGACACACTCGCACTTTCCAGTCGTCTTCCCACTGGAGAATTCTTCACCACTTTATGCCGCTTTGATACGCATACATTCCCCATTTGTTATTCCCTTCAATGTGAGCAACAATTCTCTCATTCCTCCTTCTGTCCTTCTCCTTGGCATTACAAGACATTCATGGATTCACTTATTCCATTCTTCCCCACTCCTTCCTTTTCCCATTCTCCCATTCTCTACCACGTTTAGTCTCTCTCTCTCTCTCTCTACGCTCTTCTCTCAACCCATATCCAATATCCATCCACAATCCACATAATAGCATCGCACACACATACACACTCTCACTGCTCTTCTCCTTCTCCTCCTCCTTACCTTCATTGTCGACTATGCTCTGTATATATAAATATATACTACATACCTACCTGCTACACTACACTATACACATGTACCTACATGTATACCCACATACACATGCCTTTCTCAGAAATGTTCTTCAACTTTTCTCCCTCTCACTCCACACACACATCTCTACATTTCTTCATTTCTTCATTTCTACACAATATTGCGATCTATCTGTGAAACCATATAGCCATTACCCATGTAGAATTCCTTAAATCCCTTGACAATAATGAATGCTTTAATGTTTTCAATTCCCGTCTGATGAAAACACTGAATGAAAATGAATTCTTTTTTCTTCTCCTACTACTTCCAATTCCTTTTATGGTATCCCTTCCGTTTTACACAGAAATGTTGAGGAAATAGAAATCCCATCATTTTAGTACTTTCTTAGCCACGTACCTACCTACTTTCCTCTTCCAGTCCAAGTCCAAGTTCAACTTCCAACCTAACCTATGTGGTTATATATGTAGGTAGGCACAATCGAATACTAACCTACATTCCATATTTCCTTGGTCTGCAGTACTTAGTACCTACTGTCCTTAGTTTCGGTAGGCATATTTATTCTATATCTGTATTCTGTATATAGAGTATAGATATGTATGTATCCCCATTTGCTTTTTTGCTTTACTTTTCCTTTTCCATTTTGCTTCGATTTGGTCTTGTCTTTTCCCTTTGCTTTTGCTTTTGTTTGTCATACAAACATAGTGGTCTGATTTACAAAGGGGAACGTGTTTAAGTTCATTATAGTTGACAATTTTTTTTACATGGCTTCAATTTTCCGTGTCGCTGTCGCTACAAGGCACAAGCTGTTTCACGCCACTTACTATATACTATGAGCAGTGGTGGTAAGTGTTGAAAGGTCGGTCTCGGTGGGAAGGGATGGAAAGGGTTCAAATCTAAATCAATTGTTGTCCTTTGCCTCGCTACTCTCCAGTTATCCACTCTGTATCTCCGTCTGATTGTCCTTGTCTCTGTCTGTGTCTATCTAGGCGTATCTACATATGCTTGCCGGGCAAGGATGCTTCGCTCTGCTCTCGTATGCTCTACTCTCCTTTACTTTGCTTGGTTTGGTTTGGGTTTGGTTTTGGCTTTGGCTTTGGCTTTGGCTTTGGCTTTGGCTTTGGTACGGTGAAGCGGTGGGTGAACCTATCCGTGATCTGAGGCCACGGGATTGACTTCATTAGATGTGAAGAGGAGTGGGATTGGAATTGGAAGGGAGGGGTGGACTGGTGTTCACATGATACTACACATCATTATTATGCACTAAAGGCATACCAGCTGACTGAATGAAATGCGATTGAAAGCCATCACATATCATTGCATACCCTGCCACACTCAAGTAAGTAGGTAGGTACCTTTTCCATTGCCAATGCCAGTGTCTGTGTTGAGCCTACACTCATACTCATGGGATACTCCTTATAGGTGTATAGGTATATAATTATATATAGACGAAATACGCATATATCCACCATATACGCAAGTATCACTCTCAAGTAGGTGTATTAAAACAGACGGGGTACTTGTGTCCCACAAGATGGTAACCAGCGAATCGTATCAAGTCATGTTCATATACCATCGAATATTATTACCATATTATGTTTGAATTCCCCAAAGACAAGCTTCCTCTATTCGCCTTCCCTTCACTATGCGTAGTAAGTAAGCTTTTAATCGATTGCAGCAAACCGGGAAATAGAGAACTAAACTAAACTTACCGGTATCTATCCACTCTTTCGTCTCTCTCCATGTCATGCTCCCCTATGGTCTTCGCATATTCGCATCCAACTCCAACCTACATATAGCTAGCTTACTGACTATACATACTACCATATCATACCATACCATACCATACCATACCATACCATGCCATATGCTCAACGGAAGTTGAAAAAATACTAAAGCCTTTCTGCCTTTGCTCAACTCTGCTTCTGCCTTTCTCCTTCTCTCTCCTTCCCATGTATGTAGGTATGCACTCCATACATTTTTTCTCCCGTAAACCTCTTCACGGTAAAAAAGACTAGACTGTATACGCCTATACATGTAGGTGTATCTACGATGAGTGGAGAAAGGAAAAGAAATAGTGTACTGAATAAGCTTCTTATAGCCACACTATTTCAACTCGATATCTCTATACATAGATGTTTTCAAACCAACAAAACAGAACAACACTGAAATCAACTTCGGTGTATATTTATTCACACATACATGCACCTACCCAACTTTATATAACTATATTATATATATATAGTTGATATACCTATGTATATCATCAGAGAGTAGTAGTTTTATTGGCAGTTATACGACAAGTGTATCTGCACTACAGTAATAGTAACAGTAGTACAGACAGAGTACGGAGTAGCTTCAGAGATCCATTGACAACCTCATATAAATATGTAGGTACCTAGTATGGTAGTATAACTACCGGGAGCGGTACCGGTACCGGTACTTGTCCTGCTTTTAGTCTAACTACAGACAACTACTTGAGTCATTTATATTATATGACCAATCTACCATATGTAAACTGTGCATTCGCATTGCACCCCCACGTGGAAGGTAAGGAAAATATACAGAGTGTACCGATAGCCTGTAGGTAAAGAGAAGAGAAGTCCTTTTTCCTATTCCACTTGCGACTTTCCACATTGCCCAAACATATAAAGTTTCTTGAAAAAATATTTCCACACAAATAACAACGTCAAGGGTGGAAATGTAAACAAATATGATCTGTAAATACATCTACACGTCCATTTACCACGGATATATCAAGACGAACCAGAACCAGAACCAGGACCAGAACCAGGACCAAAAGCAGACTCAAGAGTGTTCAAAGAAGTAATCGTGTACATACGCCTTGATTGTGAGAAGTGCCTATATCTATGTAGGGATATAGGCAGTAAAGGTGGGTCTACGTGGGAGTAGTTTTAGTTTCTCAATCCAAATCAGTAGTGACTCGAAAGCATTTTGACTTTGGCTTTGGCTTTGGCTCTGGCTTTGGCTTTGGCTTGATGTAGATTGCAGATAGATAGGAGATCGGCAACTATGCCTTTGCTGGTTCTTCGCTCTTTTACTCCGGTTCACTTCGTGCCTGTATCCTCAATGCAAAATTTAGACTATGGAGCAGAATGAATGCAGTTATGAGCATGAACACATTCAACTTGACTGTGTAATGTAATTTAGAATTCAACAGGATGTTAGTTTGTCTTTATGGGGACACGAGATATATCTTATTGTATGACTTGATTGGTTCATGCAGCATGGATTCCTATAGGATTCTATGCCACCCTCCGGAAGCCGGTAAAGTACATAGGTACCTACATACATGCCCATACATACCAGTACCAGTACCAGTACACTAAAATCCCACACAGGAATTCATACGGTACATGAAACCCATGCCATGGCTGTGTGTCCGTGGCTTAAGTGGCCCATTCGAGATTCGATTAAAAATTGACCGAAACACATTGATTGGCAGATAAATCTACTTGGGAGTACTAAATATTTATTTCTATGAGACTTTTCTTTGAATATCAATTGGGAAAACTGGGCTACCTACACTGCATAAAAGCCAAAGCCAAAGCCAAAGCCAAAGCCAAAGCCAAAGCCAAAGCTAGAGCCAAAGCCGAGTCAAAGCCAAGCGCTTATGTACAGCTCCTACTGCATACTACATACTTCTACTACTTCCAGTGCCACAACAGTCCCACGTAGCAATCCCAATCCCAATCCATGCTATCGCTAAATCTCTATGGCTATGAATGGGAGTCAAACAAGGTAAAAGATATCTGCGTGCTATATTGGCATTGCTTCTCCCATTCTCGCTTACCATTACCTTTGTAAGTGGGCTTTTCACAAGTTGGAGTTCCGCACCAGAACCAGAACCAGGACCAGAACCAGATCCAGCACTATGAAACTTATGCTAACAGTAGGTACAGAAACAGATAACTCGGAATCCAAAAATGACTGGGGAATTGTGTAAGAGTAGGAAGAGAAAGAATACTGTGTAAAATCTACGAATGTCCTTCTCCGCTTTTCCTGGATTTTTATGCTCACAACTCACTCAAGTTCAAGTACTCGTTCCCTATGCATGCTCACATTCGACCTACCGTCTACTTCCTACCGTAGTCACGATACTTTTACTCCTCTCAGCTCTGCAGCTATTAGCTATGGAAATGCACAACTCTAAAACATAAATTTATGTAAAATTTCCACTGACGTTAATTTGCAATCAATTTTGATGATATTCAAATTGCAAACGCAGTCCGTCTGCTTCCAGGCTATGTGTGTGTGTAGATAGGTATATGTAATTATATGTAGAGATATACCCTGTTGACTTTCGTTATAGGTAGGTACCTACGTTGGGAAAGGGAAGATATGAGGATGTTATTAAAATTGTTTAAATATATACACGGCTGAGATCTTATTCTAGAATTCCATGTCCATTCATTTCCTAAAGTCCGTTTTGAATTTGAAATGGAAACCCATCGCACGGCTTGGTTTTGGTTTTCGTGTTGGCTTTGGCGTTGGCGTTGGCGTTAGCGTTGGTGTTGGCAAGTCCCTGACTTTGACAATGAATTACTGGGAGATGTGGAAGACAGTAAATTTTCTCAGACTTTTTTCTCCTCCTTTTTGTCTGAAGACGGGCAATGGGAATGAGGTGCGAATAGGAAGCCGAAGACGAAGACGAGGACGAGGACGAGGCAAGGTGTATCATCATCCGAAGCTGTTTCTATGTAGGTACATCCTTCCACATTCAACAATACATATTTAGGTATATCTACGTGGAGAGTACAGGAGAGAGACTTGGATTTTGGGGGAAATAAGCAAGAGACGTAAATCCTGACTCTCCTTACTCTCACTTCCTACTTCTTTACATGCGTCCCAAGTCCTTACCTTTTTTCACTCGACTGAGACTCAACAAAGACTTCATCTACGCTTCTATTTTCTACAGTCAGGACCTGTTAAATTCCTCGGTTTAGCATCTCTTATTGGTCGTGCAGTGCACAATACAATCTACAATAGTCATGTTAAGTCGAGTCAAGTCCGCAGAGGATGAAGCTCGGAGGTTGGTTTTGGCTTTAGCTCTCGCATCAGCTATGGCTATGGCTTTGGCTTTGGCTTTGGCTTTGACTTTGGTGCTGGTGTTGGGGTGGGTAGCCAGGAAGGGAAGGGAAGGGAGGCCGACGGTTGATGCACAGAAAGCTACTTGAGCATGTAAGGGAAGGGAGCAGACAAAGCTAGAGCGTGAGGTGTAAGGTATGTTATGGTAACGAGACTTCTTGGGTAAGAAAGATTGTACTCTCTCCACTCGGGTTCTAATCACACTCGTTAATTAAACTGTCTCCCAAAACATCTCAAGAATAATGTACAGGTTTCTTGGGAGTTTAATGATAAACAACTATGGGGAAAACGTTACCTTTCTTCCCCGAAAAGAAAACAGAATTCACTAGAGAATTACCGTGTGTACATATAAAGATAGAAGGAGCAGTTGTTTGTAGACTCGGGGTATATGTGCACAGCTCTACTCTGTCCCTGTGTCTAGATATCTCCGAGTATCTAACCTAACACTGAGTTTATATTTGTATAGTATACATATATATATATACATGTATATATATATGCACGGCAGTGCCACTGTACCTACCTACCTACTAGCGTCGGAGTTGGAGATCTGGAGACTGGAGCAGGAGATGAGGAAGAAGAAGAAGACGAAGGAATTCTCTATTCTCTAGCTCCATTCACTTGAAAGAATTCGCGATGCTTATGTAGCCAAGTCATCATGTTGTACAAAGATATTATACGGTTATGGTTGCACATTTATATCCGAATAGGTGTACACAACAACCCCACCGCCACCAGCTAACCACATATTTAAAATGCATATGCACGTCGTGACGGAGTCAGCCATGAATGTGTAATACAACAACCAGAACGAAGAGCCTCCTCATGAAATAACCAACTATCCTCCGCCGCTATGCATCCCCAGCACTTACCTTCCTATAAACTGTCTAACCAGAAACTTACATCTTCACCAACTTATGTATCCTCTAGCCCTCCTCACACACTCATATTCCACGGCTATGGCTACAACCTGCAACTTCATCTCCCATTCCCATCCCAACCAGCCAAAGTGCTTGTACATGTACCTATACCTATACACATAGGTAGGTACTTCTCCTATGTATGTACATATATCTGTACCTACCTTTGTACTTGTACTTGTACTTGTTCTTGTACTACCACTACGAGTAGTACTACCTACTATTACTACTTTTACTATACCATACCGTATGCTTAGCTAGTGTTGCGTACTCCCATACTATAGTATAGGAGAGAGACTTGACGGTGTGTGCATACCTTGCTTCAACTTTGTTTATATTCATTTTCGTTGCATGCTACATAAAATTTATTGTGCCAAGTAAATAGCAAAAGAAAATGTCATAACGTAAGACCATGCTACATAACATTATTTATCGTAGACAGAGATACCTACAAAGGAAACCAACACCAGCAGGAGAAGTAGCACCGGTAGGAGTACGAGTATGAGTACGAGTACGAGCATCAGCACCAACCAACGCAGGACAAGAAACAGAGACAGAGAAACAGACGGATAATACACACTCGGAGTCATAGAAAACTATACGAATTCTCCGGCATAAAGTTTGCAAAAAATTTCAAATTAAATTCAGCAGCTCGATTCACTCTAGTAAATTCCAACTAGGTATGTACATTATTGCATATTTCCAGCCAAGTAAAATTACTTCACGTTCAAGCACCAACCGTCATCTCAACACAACACAACACAACACGAGACACAGACGACGGCACGGTGGAGTGAGAGATCCGAGAGAAGTGAAGAGAAGTGAAGGGAAGAGAGGGAGAGAAGACGAGAGAGACTGTATTGTGTTATGTGTGTGTGAAGAAGTTAAGGAGCAGGAGAAGAAGAGACAAAAGACAATAAGACGGCAGTGCCGGACATGCTCAACTGCATCGAAATATGAAAACAAGAGCATTAATTTTATACACGATGAGATAACATACGTACGTAGGGAAGGCAGATGGCAGATGCAGATACAAATATACAAATGCTCAGGATACGCGAGAACAGTTGAAACCAAGAGTGGGACTGGCACTGCATGTAGAGCAGGCAGTAGGTGAGTCTCCAGACAATTCCTATGATTTCCTCCCATGTCCATTCTCCTTTCTTCTCCACTCCACTCTCACTCTATCTCTTCTCTTCTCTTCTCTTCTCTTCCCTTCTCTTCTCTTCTGGTCTGTATTCCAGCCCATTCCACACGAATATTATAGCTATGCTTGGCCATGCTATTCTGTATCATGCGATGTCGTATGTCGTGCCGGGGCATCCTCCACTTTCCTTCCTCCTTACCTACCTACCTCTGCTTTATAGACCATCTTTTAATCTTCCTTTGTGGTAAAAATTCTTTTATTCACATAGTTAGTCATCTCCTTTACTGATCCGGATGTCGTTGGCTTCTACGAGGAATTACCAACAAAGTATGAGTGTTCATAATATATTCCAGACGTTTTCCTTTTCGACTTCCAACTTTGTGCAGAGTGGAGGCAACAGGATCACGGTTCTTATCTTGGGACACGCTGTGCAATTGCAAATGCTCCTCCAATCCTACTGTCGTCGTCTTATAGCAAAGCAAGACTCAAGACAAGACAAGACAAGACAAGAAAGGAGACCAAAGGTGGACATGACGAAGGCGATAGTCTGCGAGTGACTATCGCTGACTGGGTTCATCGATAGCTGTCGTTTCCCCTTGACTGTCTCATTGGGACCGGTGAATCGGCTAGAGATGAGCCATGAACACGGGAAGTTGTAGAGGAGAGAGAGAGAGAGCTGAGAGGAGCCATAAGGGGATAGTGAAAGACCATGCAATGCCCTAATGGAGATGCTGATATGCAATTGGAAGTTTAAGGAAGTGGCAGTAAACATATATACGTAGTTGATAGTTGTTTGTAGCCAAGAAGTTTCATGGATGTGAAAGTAATTTAATGTGGATGACACTGAAGGTAGTTGTAGGTATAGGTCGTAGACTCTGGTATGTGGATGTACATAAGGAGGAAGGACAAAGTCGGGACAGTGGATTGTGTGCACAAGTTTTATTGTATTACCTATAGACCATGAGCTGAGACGGTAGTACAAAGCGGAGTCTATTGCATTTGTGTCTTTTGTAAGGGTGAACCCTGTACACACCACCGTAGCCCGACAAAGATAGCGAAAGAAAGAAAAGAAGAAAGACAGGAGTCAGTCAGTCAGACAGATAGATAGATAGACAGACAGACAAACAGACAGACAGAGAGACGGACGGACAGACAGACGGACGGACGGACAAGTAGAGAAGCTTGCTCGCTGGCAGGGACACATGGAGAGCGCGAGAGGTCTGGATCTCACTCACATGTAGAGTGGATCAGAGGATCCCAAGTATCCTTCGTCCGCTGGGTTTGAATTTCAAGTGAAAGTCGTCTTCGATATTGGGAATCTATTAAGAACATTAGCCAAAGGGAGCCGTTTTATTAGCAAGATTTCATTGGTCGAGAGTTGCATGCTTGTAACAATAAAGGAGAAAAGCGGAGCATTACAACGGGAGCTATTGAAGCAGCCCAGGGCTGTAGAAGAGGCCTCCAGAGACTAAAAACGGAATTGGGATTGATATCGCAACCCACCATTAGTTGCAGTCAAATAAGTTCCCCTGAGATGCCAGTCCAAATTACGACAGAAATTTTTGACGTTGTGCCCAGGATAGAGGAGGCTAGTAGAGTGTGGTGGGCTGTGTGTGTGTGTGTGTGTCTGTGTCTATGTGTGTGTGCAGGCCCCAGCTATCTGTTCCTAGTCGTCGTAGCTTGTCTGGATGATTCTGCCGACTTGTTCTCAATTCCACGATGCCACACAAGAGTCGAGGCTAACGTTGGAAAGTGCAGGGTGATAGCGTAGGGCAAGCCAAGCCAAACCAAGCCAAACCAAGCCATGTGAATGTGAGGCAATGTGAGGCAAGCTAACTACTTTCTCCTTCGCACTACACACCACTCACTCCAACTTTCCGTTCGGAAGCCAGCATTACCAGTGATCAACATGAAAACCTTCTTCTTCCCTTCCTCCCGCAACTCCTCGCCTCTTCCACTTTCACGTCTCTTCCAGCTATTTCTTAGACCTCGTCGGACTTTCTCTTTCCCTCCACTTGACCGACAAAAAATCCTTTGCACATCCACACTACCAGAACCAGCACCAGAACCAGCACCAGAACCAGCACCAGAACCAGCACCAGAACCAGAACTAGAACCAGCACTAGGAGCCAGTAGCCAGAAGCCAGCTACCAACTAACCAACATGTCAGTTGCATCTACGGACTCGAGTCCCGTTCACTACACTGTATTACCTCCACGAGCTTTATGAAATATGAGTTTAGACTCGTACACTCCGCGTCCTACCTACAGTCCCACAGACATACAGACATACAGACGGAGATAGCTTTTCATATTACAGAGCTATCATGGTCGTACGTCATCTCGCCAAAATCCACTGAGACACAAGCTTCCTCTCTCGCCTTTCCCTTCCCATTCCCATATCATTCCACTTCCACTTCCACATCCACATCCACAGAGTACCCACTAGACCAACAACCAACAGCTAACTCACATGTGTGGAGTAACAAACGACTGAGGGACTCACTCTGTTCCAGCTGAATAACGCTATGGGAGAACCAGATCTGCAACAACTACCAGAACCAAACCACCACACAGCCAGCACAGTCCTCCTTTCCTCGCCACACTCTCCTAAGTATCTACTCCACCTATGCATTAACTCCACAAGATTCTGTCGCCCCGTCCTTCCAACACGCTTTCTTCCTCCTCTCTTCATCTCTCGTGCATATGTAGGTAGGTAGGTACATACCATCGCGGACTGGCTCTAGCTTAACCTAACACACACACTCATGCATGTGCACATCACATACACACACTCACAGGTAGGTACGGAGGCATAAAAAAAAGAAGAGGCAAGACTTGCACCACACTCACTACCTGTGGCCAAACCTGCCTTCACTCCACAACTCTAGGAATGACTCTCACTACCGAGACCCACTACAGCCACCGCAATTATGATTTATACAGCCGTGTCTTCTCTTGGCCTTGTTCGCTCCCAACTTTCCACAAATGAATGCAGAGAAATAGAGAAATACCGACATGAGATACACATACACAGGATGCGGGGAGTAAGGCAATCACCCACCTTTCACAGGCCTTTTTTTTATATACGACCATTAACTACGAACCTATTTTCCATTTTTGTCCATCTCACATTTTTATTCGGCACATGAATAATCATCTTGTTATTTTATTACGCTTTCAATTCGTAACTCTACCTTTTCTTCTAATCATACTGCTCACGACTCAAGATGCATTAGGTCGTATTAGTCGGGTCTTTGGTCGTTATAAGTGGGCTGATAATCATTGTATTATGTCAACCTACGTAGTATCTCAAACTGTGGGGATTCTGCAAATAAGAATTTACAATTCTAAAACATATATGTATGGACAAGTGCGGGGGAAAGAAAGACGAAGACGAAGAAGACGTTTCAAGCAAATTCTGATGTTCTACCTCAGTTTGAGAATTTGAAAGAGAGAGAGAGAGAAAGTTGCTCTCGTCTGTACTATTAAATTTGTGACTTCGCTTCCCCACTCCTCTGACGCTGGCTAATTATTATAATCAGAATTGCTCGTTTTCAGCTTCTTTATTTATCTTTTATTAATGACAATTATTTACGAGTTTCCGTAGAAGAGTATGAGGAAAGTGAGTTCTCTTTCATCCTTCACCTTCTTGTACAATAATTATCATGACATTAATAGGCACGACCACATCACCTCGCTCGCTACCTTTCTATTCTCTCTCACTCTCTCTCTCGCTCTCTTGCTCCTTCAAAGCCAAGACACTGATGAAGCCCAAGTCGTGTCATGGAGGAGCTAAGAACTGAGAAAACTTGTTTTCTCCATCCTTCATCCTTGTTTGCTCATTTGCTAAACATTGCTCTCCCTCACGACTCGACTACCACTAGGACGACTAGACTATGTACCTACTCCTACTCGGCTGATATGAGGTTGGTTCTAACATCGGTTCCTTGGAAGGACGATTGATGCTCTCTCAAGCCCGTCTTCTTTGCATAATCATGTAGATGTATACTTAGCGGACAATATATTATACATGTGCACGTACTTGCTGAGACTTCTACTTGCTCATCATAATAAATTCATAGGAAATATGTTGCACGTATAAAAATATAAATGAGCACTATAGTCCACGAGCAGTCTTGGTAATGTCTACTTGACAGAATCGAGGAGTAGATCTACCTTCCCCTTCCAGCACGCGGACAAACAGAGAGACAGAAAGGGTCAGATCCGTCCTTGTTCTCTGCCATAGTGTTCATTTTCCGAGTAAATAGATGCCCACTGTTCGAATAGGATAGGGAAAGGTAGGCAGGGGCAAAGGGAAAGGGAAAGGCAGCGGCAGATAAGGTCTGCCGTCAATGTGTACGACGGTGAGGGTGACATGTAGTCACTCCACCTAAGAGAGTCACGCATGCAAATTGTGATAGAAAGGCCATTAACCGACCCGGAATAATTAGTGTACGACACCCGGAGCACTTTAGACTTTCCTTTTCCTACTTGTCACTAATTACTAAACTCATTCTAGAGAAAGCATAAATGCATGAAGGAGGCGAATATGGATAACTTCACCGTCTCTCCTCTCTTCTCTCTTTTGTCGACTTCTTCCCTCACCTTGGCTTCCCGGGTAGACGTTTAACAAAGAAAGACCTTAGAAAAGTTCCACGAAAATACTATCGCTTCTTTTCTCTCCCAATGGATAGATACCTACGCAGGAATACGTATAGGTACTTGCCCATTCCCCAAACCGTCCTACACAGCATCTATACAACTACCACCTTCAGACCATGGCTAACTTTTACCTTTAGCCCTTTATCTAACCGATTTCTGAGAGCGGTGCCTTTTGATGAATATTTCATAACCTCAACGATGCCTTTCAAGTTTCAATTACCAAGATATGAGATCGTAATTACACTTTGTTGTTCCTCAGAAATACATAAGAAATTATCCAACACGCAGCAATGAACTCAGCTAATAAACAAGGTATGCTGTTGCTGTTGCCAAAGGAATTGGGAATAATAGTCACAATCATCATTCCACTGAATAAAGCTGAATCCAACCAGTTTCAATTCCATACATAGCACGGTTTCTCAACAAACGTTTCCAACTCAATGCAGTACCGTACCTACTCTTTTCCGACTCACACCATATCAGTTAGGAATAGCAATAGCAACTACTTTCTTCAAGGTGTTCTAGGGATTACCAGTCAATGGAGACCGGTTCTCCTGTTTACATTACATTTCCTTTTCTTTGACTGCCACTCTCTACCGAGAATAGTAGTTAATGGAAACAACACGAACAGGATTAAATTATGATCATTGATGCTTAAATACGAAATCCTACAAGTCTTACCAGCTTAGGATTTGATTTCAACCAAATTACAAATCCAGACGTTAAACAGACACACGGTGTGCATATAGCCATAGCATGATATGATAACACAATAAATTATTGTGACTCAGACAATTTCATTGGTAAACGTTTGTACCACATTGATTTTTGACCTTGCATAATACCTACTTCTCTATTCTATAGTGATCTATTTTTAAGATGCATTTTCACTGGAATCTGTGTCATTAAAAAAAGTAGAAGAACTTGAGGTAGATCGATTAGTCATGGATTAGACGAATAATAATGTTTTACTTTTAGAATTTGGAACTGAATTAAACGATGCTTATTAAATAGATATAAGTACGTATGTACATTA
Source organism: Ptenothrix huangshanensis (assembly GCA_036851915.1). Classification (NCBI taxonomy): domain Eukaryota; kingdom Metazoa; phylum Arthropoda; class Collembola; order Symphypleona; family Dicyrtomidae; genus Ptenothrix; species Ptenothrix huangshanensis. The sequence goes on along the minus strand of JAAXYX010000128.1, from coordinate 5,400 downwards.
GCCTGTATTAAACTACAAACTAAAATTAACACTTTAAAATAAATAATGAGATTTAATGATTCACAATTTTAGCTTCAATCAAAAGACACAACTGAATGTTTCTACATCGAAGGGTATGAAATGAATACAAACGTGAATACCAAAGTATTACTTAAAATATGCATATGATGTCAATATTGTATAAAATATAATAATGTAATGTTACAAAAAGATCGTGATTTTCTAGTCTACTCTTTACGTTTAACAGCAATTTATGATAGCTTATTATTTATTTAATAAGGAGCTTTGTTCACCCTCAATGAATGTCATTCCATTCCACTCCACTACACAAAAAAATCCATACGATGGGAGAAAACTAGAAATGTATTCAAAAATAGACAACTCACGTTTCAAAAGGACAGCCCGAGGCTTAGCTTGCTTCCGTCGTGACATTCTAAATTTTTTTTACAAAGTTTGTAAAGCAACCCTGCCGGCTTTAACAATTAACATAATACTGGTAGAAATATAGGGACTAAACTGTACTGATGGTTAACGATCATGGTGTTTTAACTTAATTTGTTGAACAGGGCACGTTGGAGTCACTAGTGTGCACAGTTGCAGTTTCACCGGCTGCACGTGTTCAAGTTACCCGGAATAATATATGAGAATGTGTAACTTCAGCTGCACACTCAAGGCAACAGCAATCAGCAACACGACTATGCAGCACAGAGAGAGAGACGTCGACTTTCCACGGAACCACTTTAGCCGAATTATGTATAGTCACAAAAATTACTCCTTTTTATATTGCACACACGAATCCATAATCGCAAATTTCTCGAAAGAGAAACTGTGTTGAATTTTGTAGATGTCAATAAAGAAGCACCAAACGTGGAACTACACTAGACGGGAGTTTTGCGGCATGTGAATGAAGTAACCTTGCCGGAGCGAATGATACTTAGTCCGGAGAAATCCCAAAGGAATTTCTCCTTACGCAAGCGTATGCATTCTCCCAGACATTCCTCATAGCTTTGCCTTTCTCGTTGCTGCCGCAAAAAATTTTCACCATATCCCAAGTTTCTCAATCTGCATTATAATAAGAATTAACGTACTATCAGATTAGTTTAACTATACAAACACAAATTGATCCGGTCAGCCATATCATCTTTTTTTATTTAAAAAATCCTACTAACTCCTTGTTCGACGCGCTCTCACAGACCTTTGTATTTAAGTCATCTGGTTGCAAACTAAGATGAACAGTCGCTACAATCTCTACAATATGCACTGATCCCTTTAGAAAGTGAATTGGTAAAATATTTACAGTTTAATGAACATTCATAAAGTAATATCTCCAAAAATGCTGTGCTTACAACATAATAGCGACTGTAATCCACAAAAGAATTATTTAAAGGAATACATTTATAAATAAATACGAAAAACCTTAACTGTGAATAGTGCAATCGTCATGCATTCGTTTTTGTTATTGTATTTTTACAATGAATTTGAAAGTTACAACAACAAATGTAAGATGTAAAATGCAGGATTAATTAATAACATATGGTACCCTACACAACTTGTTATTGAAGCTGGTTAAGAGCCTTTCTTCTCCGCCTTGACGAACCTCCTTCGGCGCACCAGGTTAATGATGACAGCAAATCAACACAAACTCTGCTGCTCAAGTGCTTCACCTTTATCTGAAATTTAAAAATCAGGGAATTATAGGAAACACTGAAAGACAAATGGAATATGTAAAATAATTATGAATGAGCCACTCAAAATCCTACAGCTAGAAAATGGTTCGATAGTCGAAGGTGCAACTATCCAGATAATTATAAATAAATACAGGCTTGCAATTTAAACAAACATGAACGATTAAAAAAAAATTTAAAAAGGCGTACCGTCCCAGTGTTGGTGATAGCAAAATTTTTCATAACTATCTTGCAGGTGGGAGTGTAAAAATCCATGAGAATTGGCGCATTTAATGAATTAAAGAAATCGTACCACATTAAAGTCACTTCTTCATTAGTGACTTCTCCTCTTCGTCTTTCAAACCTATTGGATAAAAATTAAAATTAAATCAGTTAGGCAACCTTAGGCAATTATACATAATGAATAAATAGCGAATTAAAATAGGCAAGAAATAATATCAAAAACAAATGCAGTTTATTACCGTTCCATTGCATTAATGAAGACTTTTAACGCAACAGAACCTTCGTGATCGAAAACCGTATCTTTTGATTTTTCAATAGAAAAATAAAAGGTCAAACTGGAGTTTCTATCAAGTATGGAATCCTCGTCGATCCAAGATGTCATTAAATACCTTCCGGCAATAATTTTAATCTCGGATGACGAGATGTCGTTCATCGGGACGATTAAACAATCGTAGAGAATTTGTATAGATTGCTTAACGGCTTTAAAAATCCCTTCTGGGCCATTTATAAGGAGTAATGGTAAATGGGATAATTCCCGCAATTCCTGACGCCGCAAAGCGTCTCTCGCAACGAAGAGTCCGTGGCATACTACTTTAAAATCGCTGCAGAAAATCAAAACGATGTGACATTACTTCTCCTAATACTTATTAATATTAAAAATAGTTTAGCATGATTTCATAAAATGCAATGCAAACTTACTCGTGGTCTCTCCGTCTATCCGAACAAGTCTCTTTACGGAAAATTCTGAATTGTAAAGATGCTGCGTCAGCGCCAGCTCTTTCAATATCCATTACATTTGAAAACTCTACTCGATACTCCCAGTCTTGATTATTACACTGATACGTGTTGTTCTGGCTTAAAGCTAACTGAATTGTCTTTGACCACCTTCTACAATTGTTTCTATTCAATTCTCCAATCTTCATAGGAGTAACCCTGTATAGTCTACACTTAGTTCTAAATAGCCCTGGAAATAAAAAAAACCCTTTAAAAATTTAAACAACCAACATCGGTTAAGTATGCTTCGGGTTAATACTAAATACAAATACTGACCACATCATAAAATAAATAATGTCGCCCATATGTGATTAAATTCATATCCCTCAAACAACGAAAATTTAAAATGAAACCTGAGCGTGCGCTGCCATTAATTAACATGAATTTACCTGCTATAACTTCACGAATTCCTTCTGGTTCATCTGGGTCACTAACGCTTGAGTTTCTTCGCCGACGCTTGGTCCCTTCCCTCGATGACTGAGGTTCAGTGTTATTAATTTTTCTTTTTGCTCGTCTATCTTCATCAACAGGGTTATTTTTTGGTCGATTCTGACTTCTGTGGCTGCCTCCCTGAGCAGGTTTCTTTACCGTAGGCCTCATGACCTTTGCACTCTAAAAAAAATAACACAAAAATGTTGACAATCAAATAAATATTTAGTAGTCGCTTTAATACTGTACTGGACTTGACTACCAACTACTACTTTCCAATCAGATGTATTTCAGTCAAAGAATGGTGACCGTCGCCAGTATGCAAAAAGCTGAGAATCCTTACAGTAGCGTAAAAATACGACAGATTTTGAATAATTCTTTATACTAGTGATTGGTGATTCGAAAATAAATACTTCAAATACAACATAAAAATAATATAAATTATTTCATATTTAGTTCGTACATCGATTGAAATTCAAAACTGAAAAAACTGAAATGCCAGTCACCAGTAGCCGCTTTATCATTTATACGCAAAAATTAGTAAATACTATATGTATGTAGGTAAACCGGGTTGTCTGTCCTCTATCATCATTTTTGAATTATTTTTCCCCGAAGGATAGTTGATAAAGTACCAAAGCAAGCAGCACACCACGACCAATTTTATGTAATTTTCAATTTTTGCTGAGTTAACACTACGCTGATTAAATTAATAATTCGAACTTCGATTTGGATATTGGAGCAACAATATGATTGCTGACGTTGACTGTCAATTGTGCGAAATTAAATTTAAAGAACAAATACCTAAGAAAAAGGTGCACATACAATATATTTGATAATACATTACAACATAAATAGAACATCATAATTGATAATCAATAGTTGACAGTGACAGAACAACCATATACTGGATCTGAAGATTCACTATTGTCTGATTGTAGGTGAGCTGTCAGTAATTTAATCGCCCTCAAGATTAAAAATACGTTTGAGTTTTTAAATATTAAACTCCACACTTGACACTTACCACTTATGACTCACTAAAATTTATTTCACATACTTTTTTGCCAACAAAACTATCAATTTGATTTTCAATGAAACATTAAATGTTTGATGATTCATTTACTCAAATTCCGCATTTCCGAATTAAATGCTCAGTACTCCAGAGGAAAGTGCAATCTCGTAAACTCGTAACACGAACATTTATGATCATAAGTTGTTAGTTCTTGCTCTTAGTACATCCACATGCGATCGATGATCGATGATAATTTTATTTATGGTCAATGGTGCACAATCACTACGTAAAAATATAGTCACAGTCAACAGCACAGTTTATGTACAAACACTTTTAACTCGACACATTTCACATTTAAAATTTCTCGTAGTACACATTTTTGATTAATTAAATTCTCCCCTTTTGACTTTTAACTTTCAGTTTTTATTTTCCGATTACAATCTTGTTCCTTGCTTGTTTGAGCCTGTTTTTAGCGGGTAGGTGTTCAGTTTGGCGGTTTCGTTGGGATGTAAACTTAAAGCTAAATGTTAAAAGGGTGGTCCCCAAATGACGTTACTTATTATGCCATCGTTTTAAAAGCCAAAATGACTTACCCCATGTAGTTTTACCAACACGCTTTTCCCACTTTGTAAACAACGTCCTTTGGAGCAACTCACATCACAACCGTCAACAGCCAACAGCCTCGGCACAGGAACAAGGGGCGAAGAGAGGATGGAAAGTTTCCGCGGGAAATTTCCTCTCGCATCAATTTCTCATTGGTCATTTCAAATTCAAATCAAGAAACGTTCCTCCCACAGGTGGAGGTGGAGTACGAGTTTGAGTACTACTACTAGGAATTCGGGATCCTCGTTTTTTTGAAGGATAAATCATAATTACGTTTAAAACTACGGCAATTTCCCCTCCATTGTTTTTGTACAGTAATTTTCCCCACTTTTCGGAGGAGTCATTTGTGCAGTATAATGAATGTGCTGTTTAATCCTACAAGAATGAATATTGTCTTTTTATGCTCTAAACAGGAACAACTAAGCCCCTCCCTTGTAATCATTTCACACCAAAATAGTAAGCAGTACATTCGTATTTGTACCTTTAGCTTTTTTAGTTACGCAATCCGATGCATCATGGTATGGTAATTATACTCTTCGGACGGAGCAAAAAGAATTACTAAGGCCCCAGCTCCACCGAACAACTTACTAGAGTAACATTTACTAGAGTAAGTGTTTTCAACTGATGAGCCGTATGAAGCTATAGGAGCGAGCTACACTGGTCGCGTCAACCAGCGAA
>JAAXYX010000127.1:0-64094 GCA_036851915.1 Ptenothrix huangshanensis | reverse complement strand
AAAAAAGCGTAACAGAGATACCGGTGACAAATAGATAATAGGGGCATCTATTAATCATAACAAGAAACTCGGTAATATTTCAAATTATTATCAACCGAAAATTTTGTTTTCTACCGGTATCTCTATTAAAATGAAAAAATAAGGTTATCCTCGTTGGCGGACAGTATCGGGTTTATTTTGGGAATTTTGTCTTTCTCTCTCTCTCTCTGATCACTAATTATTGGTTTTTACAGTAAATTCTATTACACAAAATTTTACCGGAGAACCGATTACTTTTAATAGATGTAATATCTATTATAGATTTATTAGGTAATAGAAAATTCCATTATTTCAATAGATATTCCGTTAACTTTAATCGACGTTTCCATTGATTTTAACAGGTTAAACTGTTGATTTCTGTTGAAATCTTTATTTAGGAATTCCATGTTTTCGAACGCTCAAATGAAAATTTTTTCACTATTAATTTTAACAGTAGGGCTCGGTTATTAACAGAAAAAAGCTACCTATTGATATATATTTAACAGGTTTCGCTATGGATGCTTTCCTTCTGATATTAATAGTGATTTCTACTATAAATTAATAGAAATCCAGTATATTTCGGTATTTTTTAGCGTGTATATGTAGGCCGTAATTATAATTAGGTATAGGGTAAGGCCGATGTCGACCCGGCCAAGCAAGTTTAGTCCACTTATAGTTGCCTACTACATTCATCTTTAGTACTAATGTAAAGAAATAAATAAAACCAACATTTGACTGTTCAAAAAATAAATTAATTATTTATGATTTTCGATGACTCATCTGGACAAAATAAGGGATTCTTTTGCAGATATATGCTACCTACCAATAACCAAAATGGGCATACTCCAAATTGATGACGACATGATCACCTTTTGAGTAACTGCAGATAGCATAGGTATGTAAGCATGTATCTATAATTATAACTAAAAGAGTGAGAGTGAAAGCCAGGACATATTTCTAGGATCTTTTTCGTGCTTCATGCTTTGGAAATTGAATTATTGGACCAAAATGGAGGTAAAGATGATTTTGGATTAATTTGGAGCACTTTTGGTTCGCTGATGAATCAGAAATTCAGAACTTACGCAATAGCAATAAATGACTTCAGTTCAGCTGACGGAACCCGAACACCTCTCGTGATGACGAGACAAAGAAGATGAAGACGCTATTTGGTAGCTAACGCTAAAGGCGTCACTATTTTTTCCCCAATTTAGGACCCACCCATCCCCACCGTCACTCGCTTAACAAAGTCATAAATGGCTATCTGTAACATTGTCCATCACTATTTACTGGTATTACCCCCCCCATACTGACAGTGACGCCATTAGTGCTAGCTGCCTTCTGCCTTGCAGTTGCCTAGCGCACCCATTTGAAAAAAGAAGAAGCGCGCGCAACGGCGCAACCCAACCCACCTCTTTTTACCTCGAATCCATTCAGCTCAAATCAAATTCCTTCATCAAATCGAACAGCATAACGATTACTAGTATTTAATGGAAAGGGTGTACATGGGCATGGACCCATGACTTCGACAGGTTTTTCAATTGTTGCCGTGTCACATCAGCATTCGGTTCATTGCTCAACACAAAAGTAACAAGCACACACTGACAGATTGTGCTACAGCTTTTCGTTTTCACTTCCCAATTTTCAGCTTGTATGGTCTAACGGACTTCCTGGAACGCCTGGAAGGAACGAACGCTGGAGCTGGAACTGGAGCAGTCTTCGTCTTCATTATCATCTGCCAGCTGTCCATCTGAATCGAATGGAGAAGTGGCAGTCGACGATCATTGTTTATCCATTTTTACTTTACTTTTCGGCTGAAATCTAAACTGAATTTAGAATTTGGAAAAGAACACAGAGAAAACGGTAAGGAGGAGTAAATTAAACGTCACCCATATACGGTAAATTCATTCAATTACAAGAATCATTCAAGAAATATAGATTAATTTCTATTATCAAAATTAGAATTAGTAATGCGAATTACGCATACGGCCTCTTGAAACAAACATTGGTTAAGATTGTTCCAGGTGCATTGTCATTTGATCAAATTTTTACGACTGTCTGAGGTGTTTTTTACTTGTTTTTGTGTTAGCTTGCTGAAGCGTGAAAATACATAACTTTTGCTGTAAAAACAAGTAAAATAGGATGTCCGGGGACAGGCTTGGCCGAAGTCGGTATGCTGCCGACCTAAACTTGAGTCGTCATGATCAGAGTGGTAGTATTAATCCTCCGGTCAATAACTGCCAATTCCCTTTAAGGTTTTCTTTTATACACAAATCATGTCACATGTTGAAATTATGAATTATGAAATCTAAATTATCTTTTGGATAATTGTGTTTTCTAGATTGAGTAGATTTTTTAGTTAATTTGGGCTTGAATTTGTTTTGGATAAATGATAAATATAAAGGATTGCTTAAATTATTATTTAGGATGCTGGTTTCACGAGAGTCCGTTGGTGCCATTATCGGAAGGGGTGGATCTACCATTCGGAATATTACAAGAGTAAGTATGTAATGTTGTGTTATCCTATAAACTACTGTACAGAGACTATTGTGAGTTGATAATTGTATCACATGTCAATTTATCAACTGTAAAGGCGTGCGAATAATAATTTAGAATATTTCTTTACTGCACAGTTGGTTTGATTATTATTCAATAAATTTGTTGTTACTACCGTATTAACAGGAAACAAAAGCTCGAGTGGATGTGAACCGTAAGGAGTATAATTCGAGTGATAAAGCTGTTACTATTTATGGTACTCCTGAAAGTCAGTCGGATGCGTGCCAAAGAATCCTTAACGTTATGATAGAAGAAGCAACTCTCACTAACAGTAGCCAGTAAGGCACAGTTTCATCATCGACTTGTGTAATAAAGTGGTGTTTGTAATTATATTCTGTATGAAAAGTGCTGGAATTAATTCAATATTTTTCATCAGAGAAATCACGCTTAAAATACTGGCACATGATGATTTGGTGGGAAGATTAATTGGTAAAGATGGGCAAACTATTAAGAAGATTATGAAAGAAAGCAGCACAAAGATCAACGTTTCTAGGTAAGTCGATTGTGAAATGTACTAGAAACTTGCTTAAAAAATCCAGGGGTTGCTTACATAAGTTCATAGGTGGAAGTAAGTTTATTAAGTCATTGTTGCTCATCAGCAAGTGCCCAAAGAAGACAGTATACACTACATTCTTTTTGTATCAAGTATAATCCACGTATTTATCGCTGATTCTTAATTAGAATTAAGGTGGTGACTTAGATTTGGATCGAATCTCTGAAAGCACATACGAACCTAAAAATCCGTTTTTGTTGCATAAGAAATATGTTGGGATGAATAAAATCATTATAATATTATGACAATAAGTATCAAGTATCTAGTATATATGTTTACATAGGTATGCAAATAAGCATCGTACTTGCATGTTTTTGTTTATTCTATGATTTCATATTGCAGAATTTACACTAAATTATTATTTGATTGGTTGGCATATTAACGTAGTTTGTCGCAGTTAAATGGAGATAACGTGGATCGTGTAATAACTGTTCAAGGACCTATTCAAGGAATGATAATTGCAGAAGCATTGGTTTCTGAGAGACTCCGAAAATCGTTTAATGATGATCTCAATGTAAGACCAAAGATTGTTTCAGTTGAAATCTATTTTTGGTACCGATATGGTTTGAAGCGATAACTGATTGTAGCTTTGTTTGTTATGGGAATTCGTTCTGCAAAACAGATTATTGGTACCAAAAGCACTTCATATCCGACTAATCTTGTGTCTACCAATACTATCCCTGTCCCCAGCATGGGAAGTGGATTCGGCAATTTAATCACACCTGCAACAAGTTCGTCCAGATTTGAAGGGGAAACAAGAATGAGAAGTCCATTTGTTCGATGGCATATGGGTCAAATGGAATCATTGACTGCTTTGGACTTGTCATATCAATGGGCCGAAGGTTACGGAGCTACCGGCAAACTTCAAGAAAAAGTTAGTTGTAATCGAATATTAATTTAAATTTTAAATGAAATATGTGTAGGTTCTGTTAAGAAATGTTGAGGATTCCTCTTGACTAGGTGTGTTTCGCCATTAAAACCTATATTGTGGAGATATCCATAAGGAACTCCCGGACTGGTCTGCACAGTATGCTAGTAGTAGTAATCACCATGACTTGATCTCGTATGTGAATTTGTAGGAAACAATAAGAGTGATAGTTTCAACTGCTGCTATCGGATCTATCATAGGACGTAAGGGATCTTCTATCCGCAATATTAAATGGACATCTGGGGCCACAATTAAAGTATCGAATGGACTGAATGAGGAAGACGTGGAACAGGAAGAGAAAAAATCTGAGAATGAGACTAGGGAAATAACAATTATAGGATACCCTGAGCAACAGTGGAAGGCACAGTCATTAATTTTTGACAAAATGAAAAACGATGGCTTACTTCCTCAGGATCCTAGATTTACTGTAGAAATGACGATATCAAACAGTAAGTTCAAAATGTATTAAAAGAATTAGTACCTAGTATGCATTTGGCATGGCATGAAAACGAGGAATTTAAATTTGGCTGTGAAATTCGTCATCCTTAGGCAAGGTCGGGAAATTGATCGGAAAGCGGGGTGGCAATATCAAAGAACTGATGGCAAGAACAGGTAAAAATACATACCAGACTGTTGTCTGGCTTGAATAATTAAAATCCTGCACTGGCATTATAAAATCTGGAGTTGTGTAATGATCATAATATTATTTCTGATTTGCAAAGGTGCGCGAATTGTAATTGAAAATGATTCGAAGAGTTACCGCAATGCTATTCCCGATGTGGCGTGTTCCGGAGTTCCTGGTGTGAGTGTAAGCAGTGCATCTGTTCGGGGTCCATCTTTTGCAAAGTGTGTTCGAATAACAGGATCATTTAACGCAGTTCAGGTAAAGTCAATATGCTAATCTGTTAATTGTAGGTTGAGACTTTTATTAAAAACCGTGATTTTAAAATATTTGTGTTCACTTCTTTAGTTGGCTCAGCGTCAGATCCGATCCCTAGTTTCAGTTCAGTTGTTCCGACCGACCAGAAAATTGACCGTTCCAAGCATTCGTTCTGCCGTTGCTCTTCGAGCTGGTTTAAATGCTAATTGTTTTCCAGAGTCTGTTCCTTCATTGGATGACTTTGAATGAGTACCGGCAAGTACTACAGACTGGTATACCAGATATCGATTATTATAAATATTCCTAATTCGTCATCACAGCACTAGTCTACTTTTCAAATTTATTGTATGTAATTATGAGCGTTTATATCAGGTTAGGTTGATTTACGTTATGTATTTTAGTTCATTTATGTATAAACTCTCAAATTGCTCTATTTTCTTACGCCATGATGGCAGCATTTTATTCCTATCAAGTTATTTGTTGTCTTTATCCAGGCTCAAAATGTGAAATTGATTAGAGAAATAAATATTCAACTGTAAACCCTTTACTCAATCATAATTAGCGTAGTGTTAAAATGGCGTAATTATACATAGATAATTGTTTGTTCAGAATGCTTTCCCCTGTGCGCGTATTCATTTCATTAGTTGGTTGGTCGCTGAGGAAGAATAATTTGCCAAATACGTACAATCCTTTGGACAACACTTGAAGTTAGAATTTGAACACAGTTACTTCGTGTAATCGTGTAGTATTAAAGTCACCAAGGTATTTATGTAATTCCATATTTGCTAAACTGTCTAAAACAATGTATTAGGTATTTAAACTTTACTTCACATCTAAAAACAGTGTATTAAATTTATTAAATTGTACAGAATTTATGAATTTTGATTTAACCAAACTATGAACACGTAATAAATAAGTTATATTATATATTCTTTACTAGCAAGCTAACTTTTTGAAGGAGATACAATTATATAGACCAAACTAGAACTTGAGGTATATTGGAATTATATTACTCTGCAAAACTTATTAGTTTTTACCTCCAAGTAATTGCAATAAATTAAATTATACGTAATTTTGTTCATCATTAAGCATTTTTTGTTTATCAAACAATTCGAATCCAGGGAAATTATTATTACACGATGACTTGCTAGCTCAACAATTGTGTTCTTGTATGTATTGACATGATTATAACCGTATTTCATTCAAAAATATACTTTATCTTGGGTCGTCAATTCTTCATTTGGTAACTAATGAAATCTAAATAAGAGTTATCAAAATTTTCTGTTAGTCATGGTATTCGTTGTTATTTGGAGTCAGTCAGTCATTGTAACTCGAGAAAAGAAATAAATATTATTAACTCTCAGATATCTCAAATACTCTACTAGTTGACTACTTTCAAAATATAAAAAAGTTCCCCAAAAAACCTTACCACATCCAACCAACCAAAAAATAACAAAAACATTTTTCACATAATAAAAATGGTAATTAAAATTAATTTAAAAATGTAAGTGATGACTACATCTTATTCGTAATGATTCCTTTTTAGCATTCACATACCTAATAAACAATATTCCTCAAAACTTACACAAACAAAACGCGTCGTTGGTTGTTTGAAAAATTAGGAGACGTAATCTGTTTTAGTGGAATTCAATCATATAGACGAAATGAATTTGGTCACATGTTGGTCCACATTGCTGTACACGTCTAAGGGGATCAGTACGGCAATACTTATATTATTGTAATCGTATTAGTGTAGTAGTCTTACCCATGAGACGAACTACAAAAACGATTGGACGTTGTTTTAACTAAAAAAACTGAGATTCAATTTGTTAATTTGCATTTTTCATGTATCGCACAATTTAACTACGATAAAGTGATGAATCCCTTGCATACTTTGTAGACGGTTGATGCTGATGCATCCCGTCCAGTTTTCCACGAGATTTGGTCATAGCTTGTTCCAAGACTATTGCTGACTCTGATCAATGAAAAAGAAAAATTTAAAAATTAAATTTTGATTGTGTTTTATATTAATAATGCATTATGAATTTAAAAAATAAAACCTTTAGACGTGCGAACAGTAATGGGTGTTTGAATTGGCGAGTGAATGTACGACAAGGTTTTTTCTTTGTTCCCAGAATGTCGTCGTAGCTTGTAGCTTAAGAAACAAGACATAGTTCCAGCGATCACAGCACCCATCAATGAGAACAGTGTGGCTGCTGCCCATCCTCGACACTCAAATGGTGGTGTAATCACTTGTGCATTTCGGTAGTACTCTTAAAAGCATATGAACAACATCAAAAGAATTAGTCATTTTTTAAAACAAAAAAATTATTCTTCTGTATTCACAGAACCCTGTAGAAAAAAAATGTCACACCTGCTGGCATTACAACAGAGAATCCAATATTTTCTCCGAATTTCGTGCTCTGATTACTGTCCTTAGCTGACGGTATCTTGTCGAATTTCTTAAAATTATGCTTTGGGATACGTATGCTGTTGATTGATGTCTGTGGAGTCGGTGGAGATTCAGTTGTACTCTGGTTTCTGTTCAGATCATCAGTAGATGCATGTAGTTGCCCTGGAAATGGTTCTTCGTTATGGCTTCCTCTTGCGGGTCCTTCGACGGTACGCCAGTGTTGCGTCAACGCTGCCGCATACTCAGCTGCGGTCCCATTGGAACTTGTAATCGAAGATGAAATCGTTGTCATGCCTACGTCACGTCGCTTACGACGTCCGAAACCCGAAGGCTGGTAGACATCCATGCAAAATTCCTAGATTGTCATTCAATCATTTCAATTACTTCTTCAACAACTAAAATTATGGTTAATTTCTCTTGCATTGTTTTCAGACTTGACTTTTCATCAGCTATTTAAAAAAATAATGGTAATTTAGTTACAGGATGGCAATCCTGCGATTCCATGCAAGCTTTAATTTGAGTGTGAAGCCACAGCGTGTTTCTCTCGCCCATGTTGGAAAGTAGGAATGCTTCAAAATCCAAAACAACTTCATTAGTTCGTTCTTTAAATCGGTAGGGTTGCTTAGGAATAATTGATGCCAAATCCGGATTCCTACACCTATATATTACACGTACGACATATTATGATCACTACTTCGGGACAGATGAGAATTCAGTTATTCACTCAATTGTAATTACCTAAAACAATGACAATAATATCCATTAACTTACCCATCCTTAATGAGGGCAACAGATCCATCTGCGTTGCCATCCTTGGGATCCGGAGACACGGAAACTTCCATTAATTTGGCATGCTGCCATGCTATTAAACGGGTTATTAAAAACACTGATTACCAACTTAAATGTAAACACAACTTGTACGTTTTAGAATCAAAATCAACTACGCTAAACTGACTTGCTTTGAGCCATCTATGAAGGAAAGCACTACCTATAAGCAAGGAAATCCCAATGCAGTTCATCAATGCCATCGTCATAAGTCATAATGTTTGTAACTTTTAATTATGTATTAAATAATTCTAGGGAGATGAAAATGTAGTTTACATACAAGAATCCGGGTTAATTTTAGCACGTAGTTGAAGTCGTGTTCCAATGGGTACAGCTTGATCTACCGGAAGTTCTTGCGAGTCCATTCCAGTAATATAAGCCCCAGCTCCAGGAGCACTTCTGCCCTGACTTGTAGAACCACTCTCACGGAACAATGCCACTTCGTACTCTAGTCTTCCAGGAGTTTCTTCCACGATTCCGCTTACACGTGCTCCAGATGGGCTTACAGGTTTCAATAGAATCATTCTGGTAATTACTTTTATCATTTTTACCATTAACTCGAATTTTAAGATCGATCATGATCACAACTACATATATTTTGTACGGATCTAGATTATATATAATTATGCGAACATCTGAGGACAGGCAGATAAACCTTGACCACGAGCTTGATTCACTTAACGAAAATGTAGAACAACGGCTCGTTAATATGTCTTTGATGTAAATAATGATAGACATGATTATATGTATGTGTACAGCTTTACAGAAGTCACGTAGACCACTTGAAGATGGAATACTAAAAAGAAATGAAATTTAACTATAGGTATGTATAAATAGCTGTATTTTCATGACAGAGATAGAAGTGCATGTTGTATAACGCATATACATATCACGATATAGAATTACAAGTAGTCCCACATGAAATGATAGAAAAAGTGACAAAGAGCAATTGGTAGTGTGATAGTGGGGAATATCTATATATGGTGATGCAGAAAAAACGGGTCATCTACTCGACCAGATTTACTGGTAATTGGAAGATGAAATGACGTGTAAAAGTGTGGAAATGGAGGAAGATGTCGAGGAAGATGCTGAGGACACTGAAATGGTTGACGACTTACATGCTGCCAGCAAAGCCAGCTGCCTTGCTCTGAGTTACAGTTGGCTGGGGAGGTTTGCACATGATAATGACTTCCTGGTCGGAGAGCATCACAACTCCTGGTAGCTGAGGAAACCACACCCGCACATGGATGAATCCCTAGAAAAAATGTCAAAACCTCACTCAGCGCCTGTCAAATTATCCACTTATTAGACTGCTCCGTCTGGCTATTGTCATTTTACACACTCACTTCATTCATTCACTTCTGCCCCAAAATAAAATCATTTAAGTATCACTACCACCATACAGCTTTTTACATCCTTCTCTTTAAGCACGAAGCGCAATCATCATTTTTTATTCATCGTCTATACCTTTAATAACTATCTAATTATCTAGTGCGTAAACTCTTAAACGAACATGAATACGAATCTAGTCGAGTTCTAGCATGCTCCACACGTAATTTTTATACCCAGATGCATTCACAAGGACCAGACAGTCTTCAACTTCAAAATTCCTCAGGATTCTCGCAAAAAAACAACCTGTTGCGTAATTATCCTCTAAAGTGTCAATACCAACCTATTAAACAGTGATACGGTTTTGACGAATCACATGTAGCACAACAATTACTTGCATTAGTAGCACATGATTTCAAATAATTCCTATTAATCATGTTTGGTGGATTATACTCATATAATCTTTGACTGCTGTATATAGAATTAAAGAGCATTTTTTAAAAAGTACTCGACAGTAAATTATGTATTTACCTCATGCATTATAATGGAGGAATTGACAAAAATCAAAATTAGCCACTATCTTACGCTCGGTACCTACACAGGAAGTAGGAACAACTCATATCAAGAAGGTACTGTACAAACAAAACATCTTTTCCTTCTCACTCTTTTTTAATCGTATCTGCCGAAGTGTGTAGCACAAGAAAACATTTTTTTAAAAAAAGGACAAACGCCGCAAGCTACACAACAACAACTAACTTCGTACTCATACTTACTTGATATTTTAGACTGAAACTGATTGTATTGAAAAAACCTAATAAGTAAACAATTTCACACATTACGACTTGAATGATTGCTAGTCATTCAGAGTAGATGGTACAAAATCGAGATACGTAATGTTATCTAATGGAGTTTTTAGACTAGGTAATTCATGTAATATGGATCCAATTGCCTTTCATGCTCAGACTAATCTGTCGACAAATATTATGACATCAAAATTAAAAACCCACGTTCTTGCAGTAGGAAAGACGGCTTGGTCTTTGCCCTTTCTTCGTGAATTTTTTAATTTGTACGTATAAGTACGACTTCATGCTTCGGCTCTCTCAGCGTAAACTCTAAGCTTGTCTCAAGTTGATTTGCAATTGTGTACAGATTTGTTTTTGTTTTTCGGAAGTCTTCCTTTCGCACATTCAACACCGTAGATGAAGAGCTGCGAGCTGTGAGTAAAAGCCTGTGAAGCTACCTACATCCTGACTTCGATACTACTGATTTTTTATATTTTCTCAGAATACACAATACACTGCCGTGGATAAGTACATACTTCCCCGACTTACTAGTTGCTGCTGGAGGTATGCCCATACTGTGGAAGCTGTATAACTGTTTCTGCTCTGGTATGTGGTTTGCATGACAGGAGCCACAAGTCAGATCATAATAATGACGAATCATTGCCAGTCATCACGTCAATGCAATGCAACGTGTAGCTGAGCACTGAACAATCACTATTTTATGCTTTTAAAAATTTACTTTTAAGTTCCTGGCCTTCCTATTCCTACAATTAGGAAATTAGGAATTTGGATTCAGGTACCTCACCTTCCGCTTCCACAGTTTACTGTAAGCTGATATTAAGCTATTGCAGGCACAAGCAGGTATCTGCAGATGAGCACTTATTATTTTCAAATGCCTTTACCTGAATAGGAGAATCTCTTTCGAGGATTTTTACATTTAAGTTCATTCCCAAAAAATTGCATAATACGTTGCTCCCTTTTTCTTGTCAACTGTGGAATTTTCATGTTTACATAGGATTTTTCCACTTTCTGATCTTGTAGTGGGTATACACCTAGTAGTTGGTATTTGGCACTACAGTCTACACTGATGGCTAGAAAGGGTATTATGACATGCCAGTAGTTGCCTCTATTCGTATTCTTGTTCTTGTTCTTTTTACACTCAAGCCGAAACCAAAAGCGAAACAAAAACAGTTTAAAACCACCGTTTACCTACCCAATATATTAATGCAGTATCAAACTGCAATAGGCTATAAGGAGGTGTTAGACAGATTAACTTGGATGCAAAGGTAATATGCCCTAGACTATAGCTATACTGTAAACTCAAGAGGATTGAGAGGATGCAAAATTACAATATGCCGACAATACGATCTTTCGGTAGCCTGTACTGGTGGTAATCAGTTGATGGTAGCGAATAAAAGCGGAAAAAACCATTATTTCTATTTTATGCTGACTAGTACCTACCTATACTACTCTGGTGCCATTTGTTACTTTTGCTTTACCTTCATTTGAAACCATGTCCAAAGTAAACTATATAATTATTAGCAGTATCTAGACTAAAATGCTCAAGTACTTAAATACCTATAATTATATTGCGGATTCAGTACCGACACCGACAGCGATGCGTGCAGCGAAAGGAGAACCGCCTACCATTACGAAGGAAACCATGGCTTTGCAATTTACAAGGTTCAAATATATTGCTCGTTAAGGAAAATGCTACCTGTTCAGGTCTACGGTCTACCCCATCCGAAAAAAAGCTCCCTCCAATACATATCCACGGTGAAATGACAACGGTGGTATCGAAGCACACATCTCACGAATGAGATTGAACGTCATGTAATTACTACTATCCTCACTATTATCATCATAACTGCTGGCAAGGACAATACAAATCGGTAAAATCACTGCACCATTTTACAACATCTTAACGCATTATCCGCTCCGTAGTTTACGCAAGCATAATTATGAATCTTTAATATTTAAGTAGGTGCTGTTGTGGGTGCTCTGAAACATTCTCTTATCAATGTGGACAAACACACCGTTACGAGGCCACATTTGAAAAATGATACATTGCTAGAACAGCTGATAAAGATAATATCGAAAGCTAGTAATAAGTGAAATAAAGGAAACGTGAGATCAAAAGCTATTTATCCTGCAGCATCCTGATCCTGGGTCATATGTGCTTGAGATTAAAATTTATTTAAATTCCATGATTGATGGTTTTGATGAAATTATGCCAACTATACTACAAGTAATTAATAATATTACAGGACTCTAGCAACGCATGGTGCGGATGACGCTGTTACCTGAAAACAGATCATGAACACAGTGAAACAACACACGTATAGTTACTTACATTTCGTTTGAGAACACCGCATTGGGAAAAATCCGAGACTCGAAGGACAAACACACGTCCGGTGGTGTCGGACGGGTCGTGAAATATTTGGCACGGTTGGTCTTTGGAAATATCCTGAATTGGATCCCGGGCTGAATTACTGCCTCGATCATCCGCAAATATTGGAGTACCCCTGAAACCATCCGGCCTTCTCAAACGTGCTGAAAGCAGCTCCTTCCCACCGTTCCCAACCGCGCAGTCAATATCGGCCACTGCAAATAATTCATGATATTCACAATACCAACACTGTACTATTATAGAGATTAATAATCTAATCAAGGATGCAGTGCTTGCAAATAAATGAACATATAATTACAATGATTTTTATTTTGGTTTATCATTCAGGACCCGGCCGCATTAGAAAATATTATGTATGTACTACTAAGAGCGTGTAAAGTGAAACCCAGAAGTACGTTCTTGACCCGCAAGCGATTCAATAGCTACAGAACTCCCCTATAGAAATAACACTAACAGACTACGTACCTAACCTATTTACAGTTTCATGGATGAAGTTACCTACATAAATGAAGTATCAAAGAATTGCGTACGTTTCAATCGTACTGAGACATTACAGAGACAAAGATGCTAACTCACCTTCATAGTCCTGGGCAAGAGAAAGCCCGAATCTTAGAACAAATAATGCTAGAATGATACCAGAGCGCAACGTCCGGTCCATTTTCAACTGTGAATTAATTTAAATCTTAATTAAGTATTTCCAATTTTTAATTTTGACCAAACCAACAGCCAAATTCGACCAGTCACAGTTTTTCACCGTTCTCAAAGTTCCAAGCACCTTTACAAAACCAACTATCACAATCTTCAACCTCTCGTAAAAATGGGAACAACTGTTCAATTAATTCGATTGCAATTCAATGAAGTTCTTTTAAGAGGAAAAACGTCAGCAAATACAACGCAAAGTTGGGAATTGATGCGAAATGAAAGCGTCTTAATATTGATTGAATGCAAACAATTCACAAGATTTCTTATTTAGTTAAGCACTGATGGCAATGAAGCTTGAGATTTTCGATCGCACTAAACTTTTACTTTTTTAACCTTAATTCAGAGTTGTTATAATTACTGACAATCTCCTAAGGATCAGTAATATCCGACGCAGACTTGAATTGAAGAGTAATGAAAATAAAATGAGAAGATCACCAGGTTTGATTTGTGTTGCGAATCTGCACATCGAATGATGGTTTCTTTTGAGCAAACCTTAAACTTAAACCCTTTTAAACTTGACAATAAACGCAAGTAAAAAATTACAGCTCACAGCATCCATTTGGGGTCCAAATCCACAAGCTAAACGTTCAAGTTGGTGGCATAGTGAAAATACTGCTGAAGGATGTGGATGTAGGTAAACACGGAGGGAATACAGTCAGGAGGGTTGAGGTTTGTAAGGGTAAGCCATTGGCTTTGGTTTAGGCTTTGGATTTTGCTTTGGTTTTGGTTTCGTCTTCCACTTTGGCTTTGGCTTTGACTTACATTACAATTGCACGGTACTCGAAATTGGGGGGAAAAAGTCATCTGTCCCACTCCACATATTTGCATAATTTCAAAAACAAATGTATAACTATGTGTACATATATAGCACTAGTTCACTTGAAAGACGCATCTTCCCTTCCTTCTTACGTCTCACATGTCACATGCTCGCAAATACCTACTTAATTCCTCAACGTGTGCACCTGAGAAGATCTGAGACAAGTTAGATGGTTTTAGCTTCAGAATCATCCTTACCTGTAATGCACATCACAATCCCACATTTGAGAATGGCTTTTTAAACAACAGCAACCTAAACTCTATTCCTGCGTAGCTAAATATGCATGTGCCCACGTACATGTACTCTCGTATATCTGTTCAGCTAGTAGCTACTTAACAACCATATAATGCGATGCTAAGTCAGATATTTATAATACGTGCATTAATGTTTATGTTGATAATAATAACTCCTCCCTTCCTTCCTCCACTACATATGAACATACGAGTGGAAGACAACTACAGTAATTGGTGCATGCATCAAACCGTAATTAAGTATATCATTCAAATGCCCTCACATCATAATACCTACATCCCTATACATACACACACACCCAAGCATTCCTTGCTTCAGGGAATACATACCTTCATACATCCAATTCTGTATTTATCTAATTCGCAAAAAACTGTTCCTCTAGCGTTGATAAAATGGCACAATATTTTTAGTAATATTATTGATTTGATTAATGACAATTATTTTTTATAACCAAATTTTTTGAAAAGCAAAACTGCCGGGTCACAAAGAAATTCTTTGAACATCTAATCTAAAGTAAGTTTGACGCTCGATTAAGCAGAATCTCTACAATTCTGTTCTGTTCTGTAGAAAAGAAGGGGGACAGAAAACTGACGAATTTCGGTTTCGAGGTGAATTTAAAGCTTAATTGAATGCAGCGAAGCGAGCAGTCTCTTCATGGGCCTTTAAATCTCGGATTTTGGTTTTGAAATTGAGATATAGAAACAGAATCAGAAGAAAAAATAGAGTTTCATTATAATAATACTGAACCGGACACGATGAATATAAAAACGCTGGTGGTATTACAGTTGACCATCATTACTTTCTATGATCACATCCAGCTTTCAGATGAAAAGCTATATGAGCCTGAATCATCCGACGAAGTGGATGAACCAAAGATTACTAAATCGGTAGTCAAAGATGACAACATCGACGAAGAGCCCTCTTCAAATGATGAGGTTAGTGGGAAGAAAAATGATGAAAAATCTGCAAAATGTGATTTAGTCCGTCAGATCACTGTTGCCCAAGAAAAAACCTCCGTTTGCAGTGATTATAATAGTAAGTAATTGCTTACTTAGGACAATTTCAATTGTCTTTCTGGTTTTATTTGGCTTTTTTTCCAACGTGGGTCATAATGCAATAACAAACAAAATGCAATGCTTTTCCAGAACACTTCCTATCTTTCGAGTCGTACGATGGTGATGATCTTTACCCACCGTGGTCCTACAGGGGAATCAATGGTATAGTATAGTGTATCACCCACTATCACCCTACAAATGTGCAACCTCAAAAACTTGACTTTTCCCCTTTTCAATGCTTATATACCAACTACTTAAGTATATACTAACCTTAATTACAAACGTATTTCTTTACAAACTATAGGTACCTATTATTAATTGAAATAAGTTTGCTCACACTTTATTTATTTCTCAACAAGGTCCCGAAGTATGGCACCTGATTGACCCTCATCTTTTTAATTACATATCTCCAACTGGAGCCAAGAGCCTGAAAGACAAAGTTCCCAAGGGTATATAATTACAAGTGCTGTAGTTGTAAGATATTGAACTGCTTTTGTTCTATTTTTGTGTAATCTAAACCAATTGTTTTTATATATCGTCGTTGAAGGTGCAAAACTTAACATCTTTTTCGTAACGTTATGGGATTTCTGAGAGGATGTTAACTTTTGCACCTTCAACGACGATATATATTTTCGTGGTTTTAGCATGTTATTACTACTACTGTGACCAAAATTGATTTTTTGTTTCTGTAAAAAGGAACTATGTCCAATACAAAAAGATAAAGCAATTTGAACAAAATCGTGATAGATGCAATGTTAAATCAAATAATTGTATCTTGTTTGTCATCAATTATTGTGTTTAGGTGAACAAACTAACCAATAAGTATATCGTAAAACTTCCAATTAATCCCCACCTTTAATAATTCCCCGGCGCAAAGAGATAGAATTAGAAATAATTCCCCTCCTCTAATATTTCCCCGGTAGAAGCATACACTCATGTTCCCATGCTACTACTATTAGTTGACTCTTAATCTGATTGGATGACCACTGACGACAACAAATTTTTCATAAAATGAGGAAATACGAAGGCTTTCGGCCACAAGACTAGTAGTAGAATACAGTATAGTAGACGAGGAGGAACTTGAGCAGAATTAAGTTTTGATTGATTTTGATGCATTTCTGTTAATTTTCTGTTTCTGTGCTATTAATAAGAAATTCTATTGTTAAATTGAGAGTTAATAATTTCTAATAATAGTAAGTTGAATAGACTTTTAGATTTAGAATAGTAGTAAATTCTACAAGTCGCACTTTGTGACACCTACAGCATTTCAATTTATACAAGAATAATGGCAGCATATACTTTCCAGGTTTGTAATAATTCCCCGCCCCCGGGGGATTATTGGAAGTTTGACGGTATTAATACATTGAATAGTTAGTAGAATACTCGGAAAGTGTTCACTGATCTACCAGTGTATTAATGTTGCAATTTTAGATGTCTTAGACGTCGCAGAAGATAGGCTGGGTCGCATGAGAGTCTACGGTCCGGTTCCCTCCTTCATGAGATTCAGTGGTGGTCTCTCTAATAGTTTCTGCGATGGATCAATGCCCTCTCCAATTAATATCGACACTTCAAAAGCTAAAATGAAGGACGAGTTGGCTGAATTCGAGTTTACGAATCTGGAAACCAAGTATGCCATCCAAATGTATTTCCCAGAGGATGGCACTAACTTGCGTGAGAGAGCTTACCACTGATATGGTCTATTAATTATATTTATGATTACAATTATTACCTATTTCAAGAGTCAAAAAGTTCATCTGGGCTTGCAGTCAGTGTTCGAATCAAAGATGCCTGGGGATTAGATGCTGCTCCATGCATTTCGAAAGGAAGTGTCGCTGGGAGCGATTTATGTTTCGATCGCCTCTTCATTCGATACGGAACAGATGAAACGACTGGGTCCGAGCATCAGCTGAATAACAAAACGTATAATTACTATTATGCTATTCTAAACTCAACGTTTCACGAATCTGCAAGCGAGACCAATTTTTATGTATTGCAAAGTAAAATGTAATTACCACTGTGTATTCGCACTGGCTTTATTTTCAGTTTTGGAATGGAGTTTCAATTTTTCTACACCCATCAAGTATCTTCTTCTAGAACAGTGGGTGAATTCTTTTACGCATATCTTTTAGACTATTTGCTCAGTGGTCCTAAGGACAAGAAGAAAATCAAAGGAAAATTAGTTCGTGCATTGACTGTATTTGTCGAAGTTGATGTTAGTGGGCATTAGTACTTAGAATAAATATCAACCTTACTACTAACAATAAGCCTACAACATAAGTTAATTGTAGTCATAATTTTATAAAATAGTACCACAGTAAACGTTATCTACTTGTTAAATTACCTACTCGATGTTTCAGGATGGCCCAACGGAGCCAAATATGAAAATATTGGCGGACTTAGCCAAGTTATTTTGGACCCCAAATAACATGAAAAATATTCGTAGTTTTTCCACCAAAGAGAAAGTTTTCCAATTCAAGCCATTTTTCCCGACCTCGACTTACTACTGCTACAGAGGATCCTTGACCTTCCCTCCCTGCTTTCCTGATCTTGATTGGACAGTTTTTGAGAAGCCAATCAAAATATCTAAAAAAGATGTAATGAATTAAGCTTTTTGTAACTTTATTAACGTCAATTCGAAAAACAGTTGAGAGGGCATATGTTTGTCATCAGTAATCACATTGTTTAACCTTATTTTCGTGATCCTTTTCAGTATGAATCATTTCTATTTATCCCGAGCCAGTTCGACGACACAGGATACGTAGCAGGGAATATTCGTCCTATAGATAGTATTTACGTTCAGATGGAAGATAAAACGGTGAACACTGATCCTGGAATCCGAGCTCAAGTCAGATATCAGCGAATTAACCGGGAAATTTTTAAGAGTCAATCGCCGCAAGACAACTCCAAAGAGGCGCAGTACGACTATTACGAGGACGACAAGGATTCATCTCACAGACAGTTCAAACGTTTTTATTTACAAGAGTTTCTTCCGTCCATTGTTTTCGTCATACTCAAGATCATCAACCTTAATTGCTATTAATTATATCAACATCCTTTTACTTTATTTATCTTAAGATCAGCTATGTAGTTACATTATTTGCTTGCATAACTTCATAATTATTCACCACATCTTCCTCTTCCCAAGTCAAAATAAAGCGCGGTTTTGAACAATAGCATAAAACAACCATTATTTACTTAAAGCTTCGTATTTATTTTCATATGTTGCTCAAGTTAATAATGATAATAAATAATACAGTAGTTTATAAAAAGTGTAAATGTCTGTATGGCTGAATTGTACTGGTAAAGCCATGAGCACTCAACAGCCAACAGTAAAAAATGGAAAGTCGGGGAAAATGAAAATTGAGGAGGAAGGCGTAACTCAAAGTCAAACAAATCCAGTGTAGATGATTATCTACAGTTACAAAATATTCGCTGAAAAATGATTGTCAATGAATTACGGTAAGGTGGCTGCGACTGACAATTACAACTCTGTCCATATTTACTCGACACAACCATCCCACATCTACTACAACCACTTTGACGACGCGGTTTATAGAACATGGTTTACGTAAATAAATGCGATGGTAAAGACCAAGACCGCTATATGTGGTGAAGGTAGGTAATATATATAATGGCATGTAACGTCATGTATAAACTGCCAGACTAATACTATGAGGATGAATTTATCTGTGACGTATCCATTTAACGCTTCCTAACACATTGATTCCATACTGCAAGTAAATAACTAGCATTTAAACTGTGCCTAGATACATAAGGGATAATATACACCTATGAATGTATTTGCTATGCGCGACTCCGTCTCGATGACAAGGATTTTGATTTTAGAAGCATACACATATATAAGCATTTATAATACAAGTTAGTTGAAGGTTTATCAATTATAAGCAAAGCCAGACGGCATTCTAGAACCAAATATATGTATGTGTGCAAGCTACGACTACGGCTTTGTGTCTCGGTTTATGAAGTCAGGTTGAGGACATTATGTAATACAGAATCCTGGATTATCTTTACACATCTTTATGGTGCACTTATATGAGGACAGTAGATATACTTAGGTCGGGAATAGGTGAGCTAAGGGTAGTAAGTAGTGAGGAAATGCACGCTATTGTGCAGGAAGCTTGAAGTTTCATGAATTGTACTCCTAAAAAATGAGTCAAAAAGAATGGATGGATGGCGTGTTTAAAAAAGTCGTTTTGGTCTCTTGCTTTTAGCTGATTCAGATTCTTCTCTCCCTTCCCTTCGCCTCCCTTCTCTCCTTCCTCTTCTTTGACGTTGACGACATCCGAAAGAAAGACTTGACTCGAGACAAGACGCAAGCAAAGCAAAGTCAAGCGAAGGAAGGCAATTCAAGTGTATCGAACCATATTGTACAGACTTTGATTGATCAGACGTCGTTGATATTATTATTGATATTAAGTCTCCCGTGGAATATAGAGGCAGAGGGAAGTGGAATGGTAGATGCCGAAAGAAACAGAAGGAAGAATGCAACTCTCACAAAATCACAACACAAAACACAACCACTGAATTATAAGATAAAGTAAAGTATTCGCGCCACGGTTATCAGTCATCAGTCATTGGAAAGATATGCTCGTAATTACGTGTTACAGAATGGCGGAGTTGTGCGATTGATGTCTTGCCATTACATTTCAATTTTATTTATCTCCTCACTTTATATTAAAATTGGAAAATAACAAACTATAACTGCACGAATAATAATCTCTACCATTCGCTGTATGCACAGCACAGACAGAAACTACAATTTGAGTTTGGCTCATTGAAGATTTATGGTATGGTAATGGCTACAAACATAATATAATTACACAGGTACATAGCCCACTTGCAGATATGCCGGTACTCATACCACATATCTATGTATTTATCTTTGTCCTTGTGCTCGTCTTTAATGGCAATGCTGACTTGGAGCCGGAGCTGAGCTCAAGACTGTTAAAAACGCTTGAAAATGCCTACTAACTACAAATCCATCAATTCAATGCATAATAATAACACAATACTAAAAGCTTGCTTAATGCTTCCCTGAAACCTTTCCGACAGTGGAGAGATTTGGTGATATTAAAAAGTTTTGCAACGGATGATGATTTAACGGGACTGTGGCTGTATGATGTAAGGTAGTGTAATGTAATCTACTCGTAAGTAGTAAATGGTAATCGACAGCCGTACTCGTAAGCAAATAAAGAACGCACCTGTCCTAACGTCTTGAATGTCTTAAGTATCTTTGGTTGTTCTGGTTCATCATTGAATGTCGACGTGTACGATCGAGATGTAGGTTCAAACGTGGAAAAACCACTATATATATCCAGTGTGGTAAATGCGGTTATTCGCTTGCAGTTAGATTCCTAGATTTTTTATTCCTATTTCACAGGCCAGATCCAAATATACTATACAGCAAATTTGGTGAAACATTCACAACTTCACCCCAGCAGGTTCACGTTAGACCGAAGCAGAGCAGAGGTTTGATCAACATATTTTTATTTGCAGCATTGCAGCGCTACCATTCGCAATTCCATTAAGTTCTGCCGATTTAATTATGTATCCTATGTAATAGTTTAAGGAAAATATAAAATAAAAACAAATACGGCGTTGCGTTCAATGCCTACTTGTATCGAAAAATCACTATATTATTGTTCGAACAGGAAGCAAATACATTGCCATGCACTGCAATACTGCAATGGGTTGTTATTTGCAAGGGACGGGATGGAGCTTTTTTTTCGGATAGTGACACAACATTTATTGCCGGTTAAACGTGTTCATGACACTGATGTGCTGAACGGTATAGTAATACTAGTGTCTTATAATCTCATCCTCATCGTGTGCAAAGTCATTATTCGTTTTATTTAATTAACTACAGCACTACCAGACCAGGATATCATTGATACGGGTCGCAAGCAATATTCGTTTTCTTACTAACGGTAAATCGCATTTCCGATGGATTTTCTTCCTGTAAAAATTCCATGAAGGACAGGCTAACAGACAAGTCGATTCTTGCTCTTGATCTTTTGCATGAGGTCTTGTGTCCCTCTGCTGTCAAAGTCAGTCGAACAGCGCTAAAATTTTTGCTAGAATAAATTATATTAGCAACTGAAAAATAAGTAGGGTTAGTTATAGAGTTAAACGTTGAATGTTCCGAATGGGTCATGACATAGTAATGGTATTATTGGTATTCGGTGTAACGATATTAGCGCTACATGTCATCGACTAAAATCGCCTTCAACACATGTCTACACCAAAAGAGTACTCAAAAGACAAATAAAATAATTACACATTAAAGCCCTTTACATATTATTTATTATTTTTTATCAACTTTTGAATCTACTTTTGGCGTCATTGCTAACAACTTTACTACCTATCATTAATTGTTGCTGTGTTCAGTATCTCAGACGTTTTCGGGGTTGTAACGAATAAGTCCTATTGCAAGACAAGGTGTTACAGCGAGACAGTGAATACCGCTAATGTTGTTGTAAGGTTGTGCTCACGTCATATTGCAAAACATTTTCAGTGTTCAGCTGTCAAAGCCCACACTTAGCTTGACAGCTGACTTATTCCTGAGTTAATTACATACAAACAAGCTCACAAAGGATACAAAGTTTATATGGAATAGCAATTGCTTGTATGTTTTAACAATGTAACAATTAGCTTCATTACATTAATCTTGATACATCAGACGGATCTAGAAATAACCGAAGCAATTTGAGTACTATTCAAACAAAGGTAGGTACATAGATATAGTCAATACTACAGTACTCATATAATACTTATATTATACTTATAGTAACGGCAATGGCAATCATGCTTACAATGTTGTGCTTTGTTTGGACGGGAATGGAATTCATTAGTTGCCTATGTCATCCAAACCAAAAACGGATAATTCGAGCACTCCGAAGAAAGCGCAAGCTGCCGTTGCCATTTCTTATTAGATAGCAGTCCCTTAGAATAAATTAACAAGCTAATGGTGATAGTGGCAGTAATAGTAATAATATTCAATCCCAGTTGCTTTAATTCATAATAATAGTTGGGTTCAAGCTATTACTTCATTTATCTCAAACTAATTTTTGGGAACTACTTTCTCAGGTAGCTTTTGCAACTCAAACGAATCATTTAAAAAAGTAAGACCGAAAAAAGCGAGGACTAAAACAGATACAAGAGTTTCTACTTCTTGTTGAATTATAAACACTCCAGAGATCCCAGGATAAGGACTTTAGCCAGTTTTTTCACAGAAGATGGTATTGGGAATTGAGCTGGACCGGGCTGAGGACGATGGTAAAGAAAAAGAAGAAGAGGAGGATTGGAGTGAAGAAGAAACTGTGGAAGTGTATGGAGGAGGACGACGTGACTTGGAGGTTGATTCGAGCCAGCTTAGGAAAAATGGGAAGGAGACTGAGAATGAAAATGATGATCCACTTATTGCAATGAGAATTCCTCTTTTAATTGGAACTTGCTGGGGTTTACTTCCACTGATAAGTTTGAAGGGAAAACACGTCCGAGTTCAATGTCACACGTAAGCTGCTTCTCGATATTTTTCATGCTTGTATTGCTTTATTTCGTTAAGCCCTTTTTACTTCTCATCGTGAACGCCTTCCCTTTTTTAATCAATGATCTTCTTGTCAGAGTCAGTTGTTTAACTATTTCACAATAAAGCTACATTTTCGAGATTGTTGATAATTTCAAAGTAAATAATTACTAATGATTGTGTAATGCTCCTTAGAAGTGAATTCAGTTTGCACATGCAACAATAATAAAGTTACTGCTACCTTTTACTTTTGAAAAGGATAGCAAGTAATTGTTGTAATAATTTATGTATTATTCTCCCTTTCATTCAACACAACACTAATATGTAGATGGCTGAAAGTCCGAACTTTTATAGCAGTCACCATGATCACTCTCATAAGCTGCAACACGTTCTTCATTGGAGTTGATTTCGTATTGAGCTTCTCCGAATCCTGTCTCAATTCAATTGGGTTTGTTAACTTAATTACTTATTTCATTTCCTTATTTTCATTATTTCAAGAGAAAAAATGAATTCTATCCCTGGAGTAAATTTTAAATGTAAAGAACGAAAATTTGAATGTGTAATGAGCACGAAGGGTAAGTAATAATAAAAAATTAATTATTGCAACTGAAGGAAAGTGGCAGGGAAAGCATCTGGAGTTTTCTTTTACGCCGCTGGTCTATTCGTCTATTTATTTTGCTTAATCCGATCACCAAGAACGTGCAGATTTTTCCTGCAGTGGAAAAAGATGAGCAGTGGCATCAGATCGGAATTAAAGGGCCATGATAAACTTGCTAGAGACATGAATATTATTTGCTTCGCCGTTCTCTTCTCCTGTGCTGGTGAAAACATTTTATTTCATGCTTATGCTATGCGGTCCGGAATGCTTTTGTTGAATAAAGGTAAATAATGAATACATGTCTCATAAGTAATAATAAATAAAGCTAATAAATAGTTATAATAAGTAGGACTTCAGGCTAAATCTGTTAGTATGAAGTAGACACATAATAATTAGATATAATTATATAGTGGGGGATGATGCCAGGAAGATCTGATGATCAATTGCCATCATTCTTAAAACAGACTGAATTAATCTAAAGAAATGATTGTTGACTTGACTTGGCCAAGGGCGTGCGGTGACGTTGTGGGATTTCCTTGAAGACTACTACGCATCTAATCAGTACATCAAGCGTTTTTTCAACTATCACCCCGTCGTTTCTGTTCTACTCCTCCTCACTAATAAATGTACGTTATTTGCATGGAATTTCGGAGATATAATCCTCATGATGATTTCACGCGCTGTTTACGCACGTTTCCGGGTCTTCAATCAATTTCTCGAGGGACGCATGGATTTGGACGCAGCCACCCCTTTGATCAAACAAGGTTAGCGCTCATCCTTCACTCAGATCGTGGAAATGTCATGTGGATCCACATGCATACGATTTAGCTGTCTTCCCTGCACATACCGCTATTACTATTTTCATTCTATTTTCTTTACTCGCCTAAGATATGGTCGGTACTCTGGTCTAGTCAGCTGGCATGACCTCAATACAGATAGTTGCCATCAGTTATAAGTTCTGGCATCAGTGTGTATAATTATATACGTGCATATTTCATAAATGAAGCAAATAACATTACATGTATTTGTTTCTCCTTACGTAAATTGAATTCCTCGATACAGGCTCGGTTGATTGGATTGAATTCCGTAAAGCGTTTTTCGTGGCCGTTAAGCTTCTTGAGGAAGCAGATAAATTGCTCTACCCTCTCATATGGGTTTCCTATTCAACTAACATCTTCTTCGTGTGCAACCAAGTAAGAACGATATTCAGTGTACTATGTCAATTCTCGTTCTCGATGTGTCACCTGTTGATCCTGAGTACTATTGTATACATACATCTGACCAAGCGAGCTGGGTTTAAGAGTAGAGGAAGATGCCAAAGCAAATCCGTTCAGTAATTGCTACCATGTTTGTTGTCGTTGTGATTGTTGTTGTTGATATTGGTATTGATGTTGCTGCTGATGCTAGTGGTAACCGAATACTATGATAATAATGACCTGCTGATTTTCTGTAGCTGTACTTGGGAATTCGCCAGTCGGACATCAGAACACCTGTTCACAGGGCATATGTCACCTGGTCATTTCTTCACTTGGCCTTGAGGACTTTGGCTGTCAATATCTTTGCCGCACGAATTCATGAGTATGCACACCAAATCTCCAAATTGCTTCAGTTCTGTCCAAACAGTGACTACGGTCCGGAGGTAAGCTAAACGTGTACAAATTGACACTACCAAATCCACTGATTCCGTTTTAAACGTTAGCTGTAAGGTATGTAAATCGATAACAAAGGGTAAAGGATGCAATTTTGATTCTTTTGCTTTACTGCTGAAAGGTGCGACGACTTGAGCGTTATTTAGGCGGCCGAGTTATTGGAATTACAGGCAATGGTGTCTTTGTGGTCACGAGGTCTTTCATTCTCATGGTACGTCAATTTATATGACTTGACACTATCAAGTACCAAACCAAATCAGTAGTCACAATGATTATTAACTATTATCGAATCAGCGTTATACTTATTCTTTGTTCTTATTTTCGTTATAATTTGTATTACTTTGGAAAATAGAAAATCCATGTTTCCATTAAGTAGTAGTTAGTAGTTCGGTAGTGAAAATCATTGTATCTTCGTTTCTGCTAGCCACTTCACACTACTACTTTCAATGTTCATTACTATCAATGCGTTTGACGAAATCGTGAGCTATATTATAAAGTGTAATAATCACTAATAATTATATTTAAATTTTAGATCATTAGTGCCATTTTTACCTTGGAGGTTTGTATTCTACAAAATTCTCCGCCTTGAATCGTTCTTTTCTCAGTGGAACTTTAACCTTCAACAATGTGGATTTCACTTTACAAAATTGCGTTAGTTTGTGGAAAAGTATGTCAAAAAAGTATATAGGTATTTAATATTATTTAAAACATTCGAAATGACCACAGTATATCATACATTTTAGTGAAAGTTGTAATTGCCTACCGTAAAATTTCGAATAAGAGCACCGGTTATCATAGTAAATATTGACTTTTGACCTGGCCATCGCAATGCCTAAGCATAGGATTTGACCAGGCTAAACAAGGAGGCAGGCTATCTTTAAAGACCGTCTCTGATTAGAAATTTTACGGTAATTAGGTTTTAGGTTTAATTATTTGATTTGGTCACATTTTGCATTCTTGTGCAAATCAAGTGTTAATATTTTCATTTATGCATTTGGATTTGCTTGTTAGTAGATAAAAGACTAGGTAGTTTATTGTAAGTTTTTCTTCTTACTTTCGTACTCCAATTCAAATAGTCGTCCAGACTTAGAGAAGCCATAATATTGCTGTATTTCCATGTACGTCTTTGACAACAGGGCAAGTATGTATTTACGTGGAAGGCAGTAGGCAAATTACAATACAACTTTACTTTTACGACAAGGCTTTTCAAGAAAAGAGCTTATGCAAGTGCTCCAGAAGAATAAAGAATACACATAGTTTCGGGAGGCATGTTCAATCATTCGGTATAAATACGTTGGATAGCTTTGTCAAATTGTAGAATTTAAAAAAATTGTTGTGATGATGGTGAAAGGTTAGATCCCAAATAGTTTTTGTATTTTGTAATGTAATAGTTACAGCGCAGCCTTTGTAGCATAGTTCAAAAATATTCATTTATTTATCAACTGTCAAATCTGACTTTGAATACTAAAATTATAAGTACAAGAATTGAAATATTAAATATGACATAATTATGTACAAGTGTATTAACATCATAGCAGTTTGATGGTAAAATTATGCTTTTGTTGTACCTATGCATTAAATAATGAAAATAATAAATGGATAATTTAAAGGAGACTTAAAATAACTAAAAACTCATCGTTAGAGCATCTTTGGCAGCTTTATTATCGGTTCATTTTTGAGATATACGATGAAAGACTCGAATGTCAACACTTCGGACTTGTGAGAAACAGTTCCATACTGTTTGTGCTTTTTGATGGTAGTTAATTGTAACATGCAAAGGCACAGAATATCATAATGTGTCTATTACTAGAAAGCCTGCCGCCTGCCGTTATAGTATTATCGTATCTCAAAATACAAATACAAAATGTTCACCCTGTATCTATTTGCATATTTTAAGTTTTTGAGACTTTCACCTCTAATTTTCTAACGCCAATACAATGTAGAGAAATACCTGCAGCTGCACATTCGGTTGCGAACTCACATCGCATTTTGTTACCTTATTGTTAAGTATCATTTATTTGCAATAATTTCACCATAAATGAGTGTGCAAATAAAAACCAGCACCGAATAGTATGTACATAGTTATCTGCCACATAGAAATTCATTCTGAAACAGTGGGTACCCTGCGTACCAGCAGATACTTGTTCGTGTTTAAATTTAACTCTTGAGGACGAAAGCGTAATTACTTACTCCGTCGCAAATCAATATTTACGTAGGTAAGTAATATTAAGGTAAGCAGGAATACCTATGTACATGTCGGAAAGCATGCTTCACTTCTAAATGACAAACTACAATCCGTTTTCCCGGTTTCCGAAAGTCCCACTTCCACGCAGTTCTTCTCTCCCTCCACATCCGATTTAAACCGCACTTACCTGTACCTTTATAGTCACTACTATGTAATTCTATTCTAAATTGACAAAGGGCCACGGGCAAAGTGAGAGAATGCTCTCAGCCCAAGTTATTAAATCAACATTGTTAGTTTCCAATGTGAGACCTTTACAGACTAAAAGTGGGAATAATAAAGCTCTTAAAAGAAAGCATCCCGCAGTGTAGTAACAGTATACTGTAATTTTAATGATATGTAAGTACACATGAGTAAACGAACTTGCCTACGCAAACCAGACTATCAATTCTATTTTGGGCACAAACAAGTACTACTTATTGAACAGAAAATACGAAGAAACTGCTGTTAAACAAATTGACAATTGACTTGTGAAGAAGTTGCAACTCCTTAATTTGTCCATACTCAAACTACCATACATCACTACATAATTATAATATTACCAAGGAAATATTTCGCAGAAGGTTCTACTTCAAAAAAGTTTTACCTTCGCGTGCCCAGTTATTTTGCAGTACAATACAGTAATAGCTTGAATTTGTGAGAATTGGACGCGCCGATGAATTGCTGCTGCTCCTTCCAGTAGAAGAAATATTTAATTTGGGGCTCTGTGTATCACGCAGAAATTGGGTGACGACGGACTATTCCACTAAAAACATTAAAACTGTTGATATTTAAATTTTAACTACATAAGTTTTCCTTCTTCCTTTCTTCGTTCTCATTATTTGCTACCTTCTTATTCAGGATTTACGAAAATTGGCTTTGTGATTGTGATTGTGACTGCGAGTGGAGGAGTGGAGAGGAGCTGACAGCAGAATTCACATAGGCGCGTCTCCTTCGATCATGAAACACATCAGCCATCTATTTCCTCTAAAGTTTATACATCCGGCCACAACACAGCTAGTGTTCATTGCTGAAATATGCAAACCTCCGTCTAGTGTTGGTGTACGAAATAATTCCTACTCGGTTGACCGTCTGTCTCAAAATACATACACGTCAAGGGCCAGTGTCAGCGATGTGACAAGTATTTTGAGAAGTAGAAGCTTAAGTACAAGTAATGGCTCTACTGACACGGATGATGCTGTCAATCCGTTAGAAACGGTATCCGATGATTTCTTTTACTGCACTCGACCTCTGTTCATCGTTGGAAAGTGTTTTGGACTGATCCCTATCAAAGGACTGCTCGGGGGTAAACTGGATACAGTTCTGTTCAAGTAAGCTGCTGATTCCGACTCCTACTCCATTATAACCAATTTTACATTTTTCTTTCTTCTTTGTTCTTACAGGATCACAGCATTAATAGTGTGTAATGTAATGTGTAATTGTGTCTTCATTAATGTTTTACAAATCGTTGTTGAAGGAGCAAAGTGGGGTACTTACGTGTTACATGCACAATTTTGGAAGAAATGTAGGATATGTCTAACTAATTATTTTGTCTAGCCCTACCCTGGCACGTCCCACTTTGCTTCTAAAACGGTACAAATATCCATTTATTGCTAATTTATTAGAACTTATTCCATTCATTCATTCAGATGGAAGAGTTTTTCAACTTTTGTCAGCATCTTCGTTTGCTTGAGCATCCTAGCTGTCGCTTTGATAGGGATTAGCGAATTATTCGCAGATTTCTTTGGACCACAACCACAAACCAGTAAACGGCATGGGCGATTCAGGATTGTAGACACCCGCGGACCACTTTGCCTAATAGTGGGAAGCTTGACGTAAGATATTACAATAAAAAAATACTTCTGAGATGAAATTATTTATTAGATTTTATGTAATGATAATTATGATGACTGCAGGTACTCACTAATGGTATTCAAATCCCAGAGGATAATTAATTTATTCCGAAGATGGAGATTAGCATCTAGCGGATTGGTTTTAACATCAAATCCAAAAAACTTATTTAAATCCATTAATGTCCTCACATTTACACTCCTTATCCCGGGAATAATTCACATGGATGTCATGCAAATAACTGGATTCGGGATCTTCAAGGTTAATCTTCTGAAAGGTATATTAACATTTAAATAATTAGTTATAAGTAACTAATCATACACTGCCTCGAGTATACAATTTTCCTGCACATTTAGTAGTCAAGTTCAGACCTCTTAATTTAAACCTGTCTTTTTTGAGAAGACTATGAGAAGAGTAACATGTCGACGATGGAAAGATTCTACACAACCTATTGCCCTCATTGGTGCGAAATCGTTCCTTATAGTCCAGTACTGGTTACCTTCTTCTTCATTACAGCAAAATTGGCGTTCTTTGCATGGATTTTTATTGATACACTCATCATTGTAATGTCTAAACTACTTTATTCCAAATTCGAGACACTCTTTATTCAAACTAAACTCCGGATTTCAACACCCAAGAAAAAATCCTTGGACCTTATTGTCTTTCGCAAAACTTCAGGTTGGAGTAGTATCTCTTACTTTGTTCTGTTTCTTTTTCTATTTCCAATGCAAACCGTTATTGGCAGCACAAAATACTTAATTCTGAATGAATGTTGAATAATAGTTGAAACTCTGTGGCTATCAGCCAGAAAGGATCATTTGATCTGCCTTCATCTGCTGTGGGAAACGGAGAAAGTTCTCTCCCCTTTCATTTTCCTATCCTACGCCCTAAGCATCTACTACATCTGCATGCTGGTCAGTCTGATTGTCTGAAATTTGAAAGTATTGCCCAACCAAAATCACAACCAACAAAAATCTGTGTTCATTTTTAACATATCTAGATCCATCAAGGAATTTCACCTGCAGCTCATCAAAACAGTCTAGTAAAAGCGACCATAGCTATCGTGACCTTAACTGCTCTCATAGCAAGGATGACATTTGTGTCCATCATGGCATCTCGTATTCATGAATACGCCCATTCTATCATTAAATGTGTTCAGAAATGTCCAACTTCCTTATATTCTTCTGAAGTAAGGCTTTCAAATCTACTCCTTTGTCTTCATTACTAGTTCTTATCCGCATTCGTTCACTACCTAGGTACGTTATAAGGAGATGAGTGTGAATTAAGAAAATGTAATCGCTGTGTATATTGATTGATAGCTGGAGCGATTGGAAAGATTCTTATCCAATAATACGGCTGGACTGGGTGGACTTGGTTGCTTTGTCGTTACCAAAGCCTTCTTACTTGTCGTAGTCAGTGTGATATTCACCTTTGAAATTGTTCTACTCCAAACCCCATACATGGGATTTTCCAAGTTCAACTCAACCCTTGGACACCACACTAAATTCCATTCCCCAAGATCCGAATGCTCGTAATTATGTGAAAGGGGGCAGATTACGTAATTAGCATAGCCGTAATCGGTAGAAAAGAGATATTTGGTCATAAGTAATTATGCCGATTTAATTAAAGTAGTAAATAAAGTAAGTATAGTGCAATTTATAATAAAGTAGTTAGATTGGGATTTTGGTCAGTTACATAGTTTATTGATAGTTTATTATAATTATTTGTTTCAATATCTGTGACCGCTAAAGTAAGTTTATTTTTGAACAAGACTGTGGTCCGTGTAATAGCAGTAGTTGTGTGTAGTGGTGTATAACTGGGAATTAAAGATAATCTGTATAATTAGTATATTAGTATTTAGTATTAATGATTAACTTAGCAATTGCGGATGTGCATTGGAAGAATAAAGTGTATCAATTTTACTTTTATTTTGGTTAGTTCGCACTTGTTGATCTAACGTGTGTCCATATAGGTAATTATCTACATACATGTATATCCTTATTCGGTGTCGTGTGGTGAGTTGACGTTGGTGTTGGCATTGAAGCTTGAGGGAAGGAAACCGCACGCTGCTTAAAACGCCGCGTAATGACAATTAATTAAAGTAATTAATCCATTCTCGGTATCCTGTATATTTAATTAACTCCTGCAACTGATGAGCACTAGAAATGATTACTTTTAGATTAAGGGAGTATCATTATACTATTATTACTACACCCAAATGTCTTCAAAGAAATGAATTCAATAAATGATTTAAATACGAGTACAATTCTCACACCCCAATCAGTTTACGGTCATCAGTAAAACAAAGCGCAGCAGAATATTTCAATATTCGTCTCATATTTTTTGAATCAAGTAAAGTCAATTACAATTACCTCAAACAATTCAAATATTTACGCGTAAGCAATAGTATCCGTGATAAATGTAGCCTTTATATTTTCTATTTTCAACTAAACTAACAATTTTCATTATTTGTCGTCGTGAGGAGTCGTGGAGTACTACTACCAATAATAATTGCATTTTTTTTTAAAACTAGAACATGATTCACAAACCAATAGTGTTATTGCTGTCTGTTCTTCTGGTGGCTTCCTTCCTGCCGTCCATGCGGTGCTACGTGAGTTGAAATAGAAACATTTGATCACTGCCATTTAGAATTCATTGAAACGTAGCATAAAAAATAAATTAGCTGTAACGTAATTTGTCCCTGCTATCTACGCATCAGAGAATTACATTCCTGGACTATGAGGTTGACGGGAACGAGCTAGAAAATGAGGTCGATGCGGCTTCCCCGACAGGTGTGGATGAGGCCACCGATACCGATGTCGAAGTCGAGGGGGAAGACGCACCAGTAGTTTACGATGTTGGGCAGGATGACAGGAACGTTGAGAAAAGAGAAGCTGCAATTTGGCGAAGGAGTGAAAGTCCATCCAGCATTGAAGTCAGTGACCTTGTCGAGCCTTTGCTAGAAGATGACGAAGAAGTTCAAGAAGCGGAAGGAGAAGAAATGGCTCCTCCTGCTGATTCCGTTGATTCAGAAGTTCAAGCTGGTGAATCCGTTGATTCCGAAGTGCAAACTGATGAATCCGTTGATTCCGAAGTGCAAGCTGATGAAGGTGATGGCGAAAAACCAGGCGCTGCGACAGCATTGAAATATGCTTGTCCATTCAATGTTTTGGCATACGACCCAACCTGTGCCTCTGATGGATTCATCTATGCCAACAGTTTTGAGCTTCTTTGTGCTCAGAGAGAAAATCCAAGTAAAGAGAATACATCCTTATTGACCCTAATTATTATTTCCCTTGCATTCTTTCCTTGGATTTTAAGTTTTGTGTAGTAACTGAAGCTGGAAGAAATTTTATTTTATTATTTTATTTGAATAGCACTCGTCAAGGTTCCGTGTCCGGGTGAGGGTGACGAAGAGGAAGACAGCGATAGTAACACCATTAGCGCATGGGAAAGCATGTGATGGACCCAGCCTGGTTCTCTTTTGATTTTGTAGTGCAACAATTGATTACTTTAACTTTTACATTCATACTTGGAAGTGAAATATAAGAACTACAATACCTATAACTGCTGTGTTCCTCAGGTCCTGGAATAATGCGTTTTAAAATTTTGACTCCATTTCTAAATGGAATCGTTGAAAGTAATAAATTGTGCACCAAAATTGCTTTTTCTCAAGCTTGTAGTTTAGTGCAATGAAAACATAAACCGCTATAATAAATAAAAAATGTGAAAACACAATATGTAAATTATGTTCCACCGTGCAGCAAATATTTTTTTTGGCGCCCGTACAATTCTAATTAATAGGCACATTCTTGCATGCGTTTATCATCGGTTATTTTAATTCTTTCAGACACCCCCAGCATTATTTTATCACTGCATTACAAAAACAATTTTTTTGGAATCTTAGTTTGAAGTTCGTTAAAAAATAAAATGCAACTAGTAGTTTGCTCATTTGTTGTTACATTGTTGAAAAATGCGAGAATCCGTTTTCGTCGAAAAATGCATTATTTACTTGAACCGTATGGACTAATTATCAAAGGGTCCGAAATGCATAGAAATGACACGAAATATTTTTTCCAAAGGATGCTAGATTAATCGAGTGGTTTTGTGTCTTTCGAAAAAAACTACA
Organism: Ptenothrix huangshanensis; assembly: GCA_036851915.1. Classification (NCBI taxonomy): domain Eukaryota; kingdom Metazoa; phylum Arthropoda; class Collembola; order Symphypleona; family Dicyrtomidae; genus Ptenothrix; species Ptenothrix huangshanensis. The sequence continues at coordinate 30,583 of JAAXYX010000127.1, read as the reverse complement.
GTTGAAGTTTTCTCAAAACACAAAATGACTTTAAGTGGCTGCATTTTTCACAAACCTCCTTCTGGAGAATTGTGTCAATGACATTAAGATATTGAAAAAAATATGTTTCACCGATCATCGGATCGAACAAAAAAGGGTGCTTTTTCGAGGCAAAAATACTTCGTGTTCTATTTTTCGATTAAAAATCATAGCAAGTGCATCCGAATTTCGCTTTAGTGAAGAAAGCGGGGCATATAGGTGTTCATGGATTTTTAAAATGAAGGGGATATACAAAGCAAACTAGGTACATGCTGCTATATGCTCCATTTTATTTCTTGAATGGCTTTATAAACGATAACCCGCGCCTTCGTTATATTCCTTTTAAACTTTCATTTTATGCAGTTTTAAAATAAAACCAATATTCAAGTACTAATATCTGCCGCAGCGACAGCTGAAAATGGGACATTATGCATGAATGAAGTAACGTGAGGTTATCAGTTGCCTATGCCGATTTTTCCATTCAAACATATGACACTAGTAGCCTCGAACTTCGTTTAGAGTTATGATTACTTTTATTTATCCTTTAATGTCTGAGTCTCGCGACATGAATACAAAGTTCAAGTTTATTATAATAATAATTAAAATTAAGAAATCAAGTAGCTTCTTAAAGAAAACGGCAAAATCACTCAAGTGTAAAAAGTACGTAAATCATACCTATTAACATTATTGTAATGTTTTCATGAGATTCACTTAACTACTACTATTGACAATGACTATAATAAAATCAAGACAGGAGAGTTGCTTTTGTTTTCGAGTTCATCCTTGACGTTGTTGCTGTTGTTGCAATTCCCGCTGTCTTTGTTGCTCTTCGTGACGCTGACGTAAACGCTGAACCTTCTCCTTCTGAGTCAGAAGTTCTCCGTTCTGATGCTGTTGCTGGATATTACGAAGCGCATTCTTCGCCAGAATCAATGAGTCATTGCAGGAAATCTTACGAAGTCCTGTCCGCCACAATAAGTAAATAATAAATTATTTTCCATTAATACCAAGTCATATACTGTAACTTAATTGTTTAATTTTAGTCACTACCTAACAAATTAGTAACAATACAGTTAAGTTCCAATAATTAATTATGAATCGCAGAACTCGAGACCATAATTTACTTCGCCGATTATACATCCTAGCTGTGGGTATCTATGCTAATTTTTAAAATGCCCTTTAATTTACCTGGATAAGGACAAAATATGAAAGATTGCTTACTTGAGTTCGTGAGTTTAGCGCATTCGAATGCATGCTTATTGGGGTAAATATTTCCATTGTTGCCACAATGCTGCTCTGGGTTTATTTGTGTTTGCCTTGCCTCAGTGCATGGTTGCTACAATACATAATACCGCAATTATTCAATTAGACACAGTATTAAAATTAGGAGTTAAATCCGTAGTAATAATACCGTAATATTATTTCTAAACTCTTTCAAATGTCAAATCAAGTAGAGTGCACTAAACAATAAATGTATCCTCTTACGTAAGTTTTTTTGGCCTGGACGCAGTATACAGTGGCCAAGACGGCAAGAATTAAAATGAAACTCTTCATTATAACTATTTTCCTTTTCAAAAATAAGCAGTAGAAAATACTTAAACGCTTGGTAGCAAGTTGAAATAAAAACTGAGCGGTAGACTATTCTCTTTCAAAATCAATTCAGCAAGTAATTCCAAATTTGCTATTGGTCAGTTCCTTTTATACTCGTTTTCTCTGATTGTGGATAAACTCGACTTGATTTGATGGACGACAGGAAAAATAAAAATGGGCCTGTCAGCAAGCAGTTGTTATAATGATTCATTAATTTTATTATTACTCATCTCCGTCTTTGAACCATTGAACAAAAAAATTGTTTTTATTTCTCCGACTGAGTGATGCAGATAAGAGCAGTTGGTTTTGGTTGGTCGAGGTAATTGACAAATTGGTTTGCGGTTGACGCTTAATTAAGTACTAAGCTTATCCTATTCCTTTCCTATTATGTATGTATTCTCTATTATATTTATACAATACTCATTAGGTCACCTATTCTATAACCAACAGTAGGTAATCAACCACATAAATTATCCCATGAGAAAATATTTGCTGATTATATAAATTTGCAAGCACGGTACTCGTATATGACCTATAATTACTGGTACTTTCGTTGATCTTTTCTGCGTCCAATCAACTGAACTTGTGAACTTATATATGAGAAATATAGAAACATAAAATCATTATAGAAATGTAATTAAGTAGGCCTGAAGTTAATTACCAATTACAGTACCTAAGTCTATAGTAATTTTATAATTTGAATATAGAGATGCAGAATATGTAGATTTTACTTTTGACATCCATCCATTTCCTTGCAAACCTTGCGGAGTCTGCAAAAATGTCAGTAGGTACACTCAATTATAATATTATTTGCATGTCTAATCATTCAATAGTCTGGAATTACTTGGAATAAAGTTGACTCAAAGCGGTACATTGGTACTGAAGAAGTAACCTCAGACCTCATCCAGCCAAAGAAACTCTCAAGATTATAATGGTTTTCATTTTCAACAAATGTTTTTGTTTGTGATTTGAGTAACGAGCTGACCAATGCAAAGCAAAAGATGACGTGGTTCTCTTGCATCGCAGTTATTAGTGGTTGATAATTGTGCTAGCGTTGGTGTCGGTGCCGGTAGCGATAAATAACTTCGATACATGGAGACTCATCGTCAGTGTCAGTAATACATGTTATTCATTTAGCTCACCCTTAACATTGACACTATAGTTGGAAATAAGAAATAACGGTTGACAGAAGCAGTAGCCACATATGCAGTTGACAAAAAATGTTTTGAAATGAAGGTTATAAGTATCACGACAGTAACATCCTAGTGTGTGCTTCCTGCCAGTAAAAATGTAGACATTTGAGTAACATCTTCGTCATCCCCATTTTTGTTAACACTGTCTAACCTACCAACGTATGTATGTAGGTAATTATATTGGTTTCGATTGCTCCTGCGAAAACTTGACCGAATAAGAAGTCAACAGTAAATACATTTTTTCTTAAAACTATATGTGTTATGATGTTATGAAATTATATACACTGTAATAAAACGCCGCAGTGAAATAAATAAAATTTAACATGACGCTACAAACTAAAAAACTGGAATCCATACGTATAAAGTAATAAATCAGAGTTGAACAACACGAGGAAGCTACACTCCCTGCATTTATGTATTTACGCTCCTCACATTTTATTACACATTCAACAAATTAACATGTCACGAAACAAGTAAAAGGAGCTTCTTTGCCAAATAGGTAATAAAATAAGTTACTAAATACTACTGAATAAAAATAAAAATCAAGATACCACTCACTTTTACATTCTATAGTCTATTAAACGTACCTACTTACAAATTTAATATTGACCATCAGTCAGCAATCATTAATCAACCATAAATCTTCAAGTTATATTATGCTGGGTGTTACTACATTAGAGAAAAAATAGAGAATTCAAGAATACTATTGAGCATTTGTTCTGCAACAAAATGACACGAAGACACAATCATGTGGCATGTGGCTAATGAGATTAATTTCAAGGCACTTTGACAATAAAAGATACATTCTATTAGACACAGACTGAAGTCAAGATAGATAAATGCATACTTACCTATGTACATATAGCTATATCTTGAAGATAGGTCAAGATATGTAATTACCTAAACTTTTATACGTATACGTAGCCCATTATTGTTGTCACACCTATACATCTGTTTTTGTGTTGCTGTAATGGAGCCGTGTATAATGTCGCACAAACAAGAGATAATAGAATAAGGAATACATAACATAGTGGAATGGAAGTTGCTTTGGCATCGAGTATTCTTGTGGTCCATTTCAACAGCACTATCTCCTGTCATTTTGCAGTCAGTGTCAGTAGTCACTGTAGTCAGAGTGAGTAATTGGAATTAAGCTTTCTTGGAAGTTGTGTATCGTTGAACCAACTTAATTTCATTAATATTTTCATCGGTCTGAATGTGATCTTGTTTGCTCATATCTGTCTGCTCCAAGTTGGAACGATTGTATATTTCAGCAAGTTGATGCACCTCATCCACAATGCCATCGAGGAAGTGCTGAAGGTCGGATTTTCGAGGAAATACTTTGGCATCAGCCATGCCACAGAATCTCAACTCCCCACAGTACGTGTAAGTGGCTACCCCAACGCCTAAAATCAGCAACAAAAATTAAGAACCAAATTAAAAAAAAGTACACAAGCTCTACTTGACCAATGCAGTAGTTCCTTGAAGTTTGAGCACCTAAGCAACGAGTAAATCTTTATGTATCTAGATGAAAACGAAATGCACATTTCCTTCACTTTTTACTTCGATGAGTATAATGACACACATTATTCCCCGACAACAATTTATTTATTGTATTACGTTGATACTATTACATACGGAGAATACAAATTACATGTCCTTGACATTTATTGTCAAGTCAAGCAATATTTTAAAATGGACATGAATTTCCCATTACGTTCGGCAAACATCACTAACTGATGATTCTTTGATGTTGATAATGCAAAATCGATTCTAAACGAACCGTGCGGCGTATAATGAGAGTGAACATAATGACCATGACTATCATGCTAAAGTTAAAACGATCTTTCTTTAAATAGCATCAGCTAGACACAACTACTATAACGTTAGTTGCTTGGTATAAAAGTTCGGATAGTGCTGATGTTGATTATAATCAATATCATAATCCCGAAGAGTAATAAACTAATTACGTAGTATTTAATCAGCACTCCATTTTAAATAATGAATTAAATTAGGCACGTAATTATTCAAACTAACTTGCTCATTTTGTGCTATGCATGTATTACTAAACAACTATACACTTACAACTTACGATGCGATAAAGCTACGATTCTGGAATGACTGATAAAATACTGTGTACTATATGTACCCATATTCCCATACAATCACTTCGTACGTTTGCAGCAGTCTTTCATTATGTTTGGTGTTTGGACTTGGATTTGGTTTCAATCTCAAGGAAAACTTCCTTGTTTTTTTCCAGTGACTCGTGTTTTACAGTGAATGGCATGAACCGTAAACAACGTTCTGCAATAACTGATAAGGACTTTACTGTTAACTAGTCACTGGACTGTCATCATTAAAGGGTTCCAATTCTAATTCTGTAACGGTCAGGTCTGTAGCGGTAGAAGATCAGATAATAGCAGTAATTCTGCATACTGATTGAACTCTCAATAATTTATTTTACTGTTTTAATTGATGCTCGCGTACCGATTATTGCTCCAATATAGGTGTTCGACATTTACCTAGACTATAATATGACTGCGAGTAAATAAGAGCCAGAAATTGGGTGGGGGTGTTTAAAATAGTCATTCACAATTAATTGTATTCAAAATCCACATCCACTGTTATTATGCCCTCTTCAACTATCACAATTCGTATTACCATGTATTTTCTACTACGTATCCCTGCGATAATGCATTCTGACATTGTTTTCATTGTTTTTTTTGCTTATTAGTAGCAAAAATAGTTTAGAAATTCAAAATGCAAGCAAAAAGTATGTAGCGAGGTAATTATGAACGTGAATTAAATCAGAAGAACTATAATGGAAAGGGTCAAATGTGAGACTGGGGAGCAAAAATGCTATAAATTTGAATTGATTTGGTTTTGATTTGATTTTGTGACCTTGATGGAATGGCTAATACAACTGTGTGGTCGGTTCGAAGCGGATTCATTTATTATAAAATTTTTAAAGATCGATGTGTACAATGTACATACATGTACATAAATATAGGTAGGTTGATTGAAATTATTACACTCGTGTATGTCTTATTTGATTGCTACTGTGATTAGGTGGCTGTGTACTGTGTACTCATTCATTTCGTTGGTCTGTTAATGTTAATGTTGGTGCGTATTATGTAGGAAATGTGCTTGTCTTGTCGTCCCTCCAAGCACTTAATATGCAGACCGACGCAATACAAAGAAACGACAAGAAATGGGTATATACATAATTATATAAACTTTATCCCTAAGGACTAGATATATTCTGTTCTTACAGATCACTGATAGTTATAAATTAAAAACTTAACCTCTTCAAGCACTGTTGAAATCGCCATATATTACACCACAAAAAATACGCTAAAGGAAGAAAGAGAATTGCAAGAAAAATGTAACGACTAACGACACGACCAAAACTACGTAGTACGTGCTAGTAAATAGAGATAAAAGATACGTACACGTACGAGAAGAGATTGTATACGTGTTTGCTTGACTTTTGGCTTGTGGGAGAGTGCAGGCAGATTAAATTGAAATGTGTACTGGCTATACGATTTAAAAATGCAATGAATGTATCTATATAGGTGCGTAACATTATCAGCATAAGGCTGTATAATGCTAGGTATACATAGATACACGTGTACGCATTCATTGCCATTCGACCCACTGCCTTACTGCAAAAGAACAAACAACAGTTTAGCTACCATTCGAAAAATAGTCGTGCTCGGCTCCAAGTTGTTTGCATAATTGTTTGGTTGAATGTTTAATGAACTTCCTTCATCTTTCATCCTTTCCTTCGCCTTCAATTTTTATTTCCATCCAGCTATTATTATTATCTTTACAGTTAGTAGTTTCGTAGTTTACACATAATTATTATTAGACTACCTTCTGTAATTCCTTATTATCTATCTTACTTCTTTGCTTCATTACAAACAGGGAATGGGAATATACTGAATCGAAACCACAGTATAATATAGTATAGTAAAATATATCTGCTGCTAATATAATTACCTACGCGGAAGGTGAAAAACTGGTCATTCATTTACTTGTATTTTTGTCTGATATTTCGGAGAGTCTATATGTATATGCTAGAAAATTGAAAAGTCATGAATTCATGAATAAAATTCACCACGAAATCAAAACTGCATATTACACTGCTTGCAATGCTGGGCTGAAATTGAAACCGGAACACATTTAAATTAGCAAGTAAAGACTTAGCTATGCTATTCAATTTCATTTCCTTTTCAAATTCTAGTATGTATTGTGTGAAGCATAATTATAAGTAGGAGTGTTGAAAGGTTTGGGTTCTGTAGTTTTTCAACTCATTACTCATTTGTAAGCAAAGGATGCTGTATAATTGAACTCTGCGGTTAAAGAAGCGTAATTAATTAGTAATTCATGACAACAGAGTAGTTAGTACATAATAAAGAAATACTGCAATGCAATCCAGTACTATCCATCCAGTGTCAGTGTGCTATATATGTTGTATTGCTCTATTTGAAATATGTTTTTCGCACTGACTCTCTCTCTTTTCTCGATATCGCTTCATGGCCAGGGATTTGCAAATGTGTGGTTGAGCAAGTATTAAAATCTTGTGTTAGACTTACAAAACGAGTGAACTAAGTGAGCAATTATAAGTTGGAGAAAGAACTTATCTGACCTGTGAATCGAATGAGCGGAAGCCAAGCACCAGAATCTATGACGACACCATTAAATACACGGACGCGATCCACGATGCCAGGAATATTGCTCAACATAACGGGAGTCCCAGAGATATTGAGCAACTGACTTTGAACAAAACTTGGCAAATCGCCAACAATTTTCATAATGAAATAACAGAAGATAGGATCTGGACTGAGAGTTACTCGATATCCCGCTTCATTCGTCTTCTCCAGACGAGCTTCGGCATCCGTCTCTGAGAAGGGGGCGGAGAATGGGAAGACTGTGAAGCGATTGCATATCTGATCATCAGGATAAGGAAGCATGGCGTTTACATTCGCTGTATTCAGATTCTTCGGAATATCATCGGATGGAAAGAGTTCCTTGTGGGTGTTTCGTAGAGATGCACTAATTGATGAGATGAGGATGGCGGTGACCGAAGCATCGGATTTGGATTTAATCTTTTTCAATGTTGACAGTTTGATTGGGGTTTGTGAACGGGCCATGTATTTTGTCGGGGAGTAGTGACTCACGGCAAATTTACTGTCATCGTTGATAAAATGGAAGATGTGCCAAATGAAGTACATTGGACCCAGGAGGACCACTTTGACATACTGGAGGGCGATGGCCCAAGTGGGAACGGGAAAAGACTTTTTGGGGTCAAGGGGTAGTTTAGCCGGAGAGTCGAAAAGGTACGCGTTGGACGTGAGGCAGAAAGAAACGCCATCTCCGTAGGCATGATGCACCCGCAGGATTTGAGCATAGTGACGCACTGGACTTTTCCTGTCTTCCCCTTCAAGTACCAAAAATCACGAGAAAATATTTTTAAAGTCTTATAATGTTTATAATGATAAGCCTTTTTTGTCAAGATAACCAATAGTAATTAAAAATACAAAGTAGTAGTTTGTCCAGCATCTCTTACCCTTACACCGGAAGGAAGGAATTAAAAGTAATTCCCACATGGGGTGATCATCGTTGATGGGTTTGATAGCTAAAGCTTCGAGAATTTCTATCATTCCATCCTCAGTAACAATCTGCTCCGGCCTAGTTACAACTCTCACATGGTTTCTGATGTCAAAAACTTGGTCATTTTTTTCCCAACAAAAAAACCCAAGCCTTTTCAAAAATCTCTGCTTCAACTTTGGATTACCGGTCACCATTTGCCCGGTCTTTTGTACAATTAATTCATAATCGAAGCCTCCTTGGATTACACAGTATCCTGGGATAACTGAGTTGCAATTATTTTCGCTTTTGTAACCAAACACACTGTCACTTCCAGAGGCTAGCGTGTAGCTGACTTCCCGGTTGCCATCTATCACTCTTGTATATGCGTTGAGCAGTATTTCCGTACATAGTCTTACACATTTTAGTACAGACCAAAAGTAGAGAAGCACTGGCCAAAATACAAGGGCTACTGGCACCCCAACAATTAATTCTGCCAACTGGGTTAAATGAATTGATAGGAAAAGTGACATTCGTTTTACTTCTGCTCTCCGACTTTCTGTGTCAGCGTCAGAGTTCCCCATGGTTCAGTCTTCTCTGATTTCTTCGTTTGTACGCACTATTCTAAAACTAACTTCCGTTGGGTATAGAAGTTTAATTTAACGTTGAACTCTTGAACTACAGTAGTGTGCCACCATGCAATACGACAATTTGATATGGAAAATTTTTGGAACTGAGAGTGTTTTGGCGAAGAGATGAAATGCAAATGATCGTGCTGATTGTGGAAGATGAGGAACTGTACCAACAATGACAATATAAGGATAAGGATATCCACACCAACACCACGTTTCACATTCTTGCCAATTCTGTAGTATGTATGTATCTACATATAGTAGTTCTTGTTCGCACTCAATTCTTGAATCCTTCTTCTAAAGTAGGTGGTTATAGAAATGAATATACCTAACTGTAGATACAAGTGGAGAAGTATAGGAAACAGGAAAGCAGACAAAAGAGGAGGATGCTGGACTCACTGGGACATATGCAGTGTGGTTTGTGTTGTGAGTGGCATTTAAACGAACGATTGGGTAAGCAGTAAATAGCTTGGAGAATTGCACAATCGTAAATGTGGACGATAAGTTGCTGCGAATTTGTGATGGAGGAAAAAGATAAGTTATTTGGGTACTTTTGAGCAGTTGCAGGGGTCGAAAAAAATGTACTGAAGAGACCTCAGTGTTTTGCTTGTACTGGGTCTTGTCTTGTTGCAGGATTATTAGCAGGATCGCATATTCAAGACGATAAAGGGTGCCAAGGACGTTGGATCTGACTCCCTATTCCAACGAGACGCGGACTCCAATTGTGAATATTAATCAACGTCTAAACATCGCTATTTAGTATACCTCAACCGCATTCGAGTATCAGTCTCTACATTCTCAGTACCACACGTATGTATATACTACTATTATTATTATATCCACATCCGACATCAAATAGAGCGAAATCGGTCCATCTCATCTGATGGTTAGAGCCGAGCAAGGTATGCTGCTTATGCAGAGTGCAGAGACAGAAGTCCATATTCTATTATTATCAACTATCCTATCACATCCGTTCTCGACCATACTATCTAGACTATCTACATCGGTAGTATACTAAATGTGTCACATGCCAGCAAACATTAATTTCATTATATAGATTACCTACGTACATATAATTATCCAAAACCAACTATAGCGAGGTCTACGATGCAAAAGATTGTGGAAATGCACGCGGGCCGCAACCTCTGTTTCTTTGTAATCGTTTCATCTGTCACTATAAACGTAGATGTTAGTTAGTTCGTACCTGCGTAGTTTTTTATTATAGCTTTCCCGTACGTTTCCCTTTCGTTTGAACAATAACACTGATGACTAATGAAATGTATGCAGTTGTGATCATATTACTGAATTACGCGTCGGGAATACTTAATTATTAAGCTGTGCACACGCTTACTCTGGTGGTTTCACACTGTTGCTTAATCATCTGTTTATATTTTGCATTTTTCTTTTTATTACCCATATTACAGTTAGGTACTTTGTGTCTGGTGCTAGTCTCAAGTGCATGTTGAAGTGGAAAATGCCTCAATACCCTTATCCTACTTTTATTACAACATCGAACATCCTTTCGTTTTGTTAGTTAATTGCAAACGCATTCAAAGTGCATTCATGCTGACACCTTCTATTCTAAGCAAGCACTCTCAATTCCTACATGTTGCATAAATAATTAAATTCTCACTCTGTCAGATCGTTTACTATTTCGCATAATATGTAATGCACGTTCACATGCGCTTGCCCAAACACAAAGTTTATCAGCTATCATCCCTAAGGCAGCAGTTAAGTCACAGTCACAGTTAAAGTGTCAGGAATGGTCTGGCTGATGCACAAAGAAATGTAGAAATTAATAATGACTGAAAAGTCAAAGCCAAAACCAGAGTCAGGCCAGGCCAAAGGCCAGAAGTACAGACAACAGTCATTCACAAAATCGCAACGTCAAATGTAGTGAACAGTGCAGGAAAATATAAACTTTACTTCTGTCTACCACTAGCTACATACCTATATACAACAATAAGTTGTCCGACTTTGTTACTTCTTAAAACGCAGCTATAAATGTTCGTTCTCAAGTATCTCAAGAAATCAGAATAATCATGTGTATTAACTTAAGGAGGAAAGTTATGTTTATCAATATTTAATTGCAGACATGCATTTTGGTGCCTGTCATGATTAGTGGGTAGAGCTTAATCATTATCTTTTGAAAAGAATCCTTCGTATAATTATAACGAGCGGATGATTTCTGAAGGTGATTTTAGGTGACTTTGATTTGTTTGTTCTTTTTGAATTCGTAGTAAAGAGAAGCTGTCAATAAAAGTAAGGATGATATTGCAATAAAACTAGAACCTGCTCAACAGCAGGGCATTGGGAAAAGGGAATGAATACAAGACATTTCTTGTCATATTATCTCTCGTGAATAGGTTTGGTTTTGTACCTATTGTTAGTTTTGTCCTGTGAGCTATGTGTCAATGCAGCTATCACAATACAAATGATATTTTTGGACATTGTTATTCTGGTTATCCCATGCTGTCATGGTAAATTAGGAAGGTTATTTCAATCCACGCATCCTTTAAAAGAACCAAGATGAAATATCAAATGAGAGTACAAGATGACATTCTTAAGGAAACGAGTTGACATACAGAGGATTATTAAAAGATAAACACGTTGTAGAAGCAATAGTAAAGCTAATAAATGAATTGTCTGCACCAACCACCACTAGCTTTTCCTTCTCCTTTGGAGGAATTTTTATCATGTTTGGTTACCAATCTGTATTTTTTGTAGGGAAGGCATTTAACGCTAGTTTTTTGGTTTATGGTTAGACGAGTTTACCTTACCTTCATTGTGGCACATTTATGTACGTAAGCTGGCCTTCTCATTTCCTGTGATTTGAATTGAAGAATACTGATAGTGAGTAATGAACTTGCTGGTGTTAATGTTAGATGACAGTAACCTGCAAAATAATTCATGATTCTGTATGCTGTATTGTTGCATTCCTTGAATCTCTTCTCAATGCACATCCGACCACGACCACTGACCACGGTGCATGCACCCAATGCATGTTCGCAGATGAATTCTCGACGTCGCTCAACAATCATTTGTATATATATGAAAACTAATACAATTCCATGCATCTGAAAGCAGTTGCAATTTTGCATGTAATTAGTTTTGATTTTATTCTTGCACACATATACCAGTAAATGATCTCACCACTATTATTTTTCTTTCGATTTTAATTCATCATGTCATCATTAATGGTTTTATACGTCATCTTTCTCCCATAAAAATTACATTTCGTCGTTGGAGGATGAGCAACAGTTACACGCAGCTGAATGATCATTTGCATGCGTAACATATGCAAAAATGACATGATCATTCTGCGTAGGGGCCGCATTACATATAACCGTTTTTCATTTTTAAACGACGGTTTGATAACATATCGTTGTTAAATGCTGCTATCGGGGGTAACAGCTTTTTAGGCTTCCCTGTAGCCTTCATTATTTGATAATATTACTTATCAGTACCATAGTAGCATTACGGATTGACGGATTGTATAGTATCTATATATTTCTGCCCTATATGTGTAGTTATTTATGCAATACAGTACATCTACTAGTAAATATTGGCATATTGGATACTTCTTTCAAAAATGTGTAGGTCAGCCGGTAGTTGAGTATGGCGGTGGAGGAGTACAATAATTATGCTTTTCCGTCTTTGCAATTATCACAACCTGTAACATTCAAAAGTACTACTGGAGTGGGTATCATACATTCGGATGACCTTGAAAAAATTCTGTCTTGTCTTGCAAAACATTTAGGACTTAAGAGGCATTGTTCTAAGGCAGAGAGTGAAAAATATGCACTACTAGTACGTAGAGTATGGGATTACATGTGACGTTTCGTTAAGTGAGTTGTTGGTCATTTTGCGATTAACTACGTTATAAATGTAAATGGAGTCTTGAAAACTGGTCAGGGCCAGGGCTTTCTTACCACTTTAATTACAGATAGCTGCAAATATTTTAAATGATATTTTTACCTCATTGATTTCTTTAAAGTAATGGGCTATTTGCCTTGTATATACATAACTTCCTACAGAAGCTAATAATTTGGGTATTCGGTCAAAATGTTTTCCCATTTTGGTTTACCATTGTAATGTATTAAACATTTGAAATGCATCTGTATACGAAAAAATGTTTTTACATTTTTCGATTGATTCACGTATGTACCTGATAGGCATTGTAAGAACATACATAGGTACATAGCTAAAACCACAATGCAATGAAACGTAGAACCTATAGAAACGTTTTGGATTTAGAGCTTATCTGACACAGTAATTACTGGTTGTACGAAGAAGAAGAAGAATCGTTTTTAAGAGGTACAATGAGATATTATACTGTTTTTAATTTAGCTTTGGCTGCATCATTTCGCATTTTAGGCAAAAAACCTACACGCTGGACATCATGTTATGAAGTCAGATACTAGGCAGGCATCATCTACTAACTTATTCACCTACAGAACGCGATTATATGTGATACCTGAGTAATTGGAAGCTTTTTACTATGTTTAGTACTCTAACTGAAGTGAAATGAGATCCCTGGAAAACTGATAAAACTCTTGTTATGTACCATCATTCAAATGGAAATTCACTATTTTAATATTTTCTTTTGTACTAACTCACAACTGAAAATAGCAGGGAACGTTGTGCCCTGAAAAATATATAATTACATATTAAAATCATGATATTATACCTACATACGTTGAGTATGAGTTTTAAAACCTGGACGCTTGATAAGGGGTTTCATACACCTGCTTGTCATTAAGTTTACGTGATTGGACTTGTGAGACACATTTCCAACCTGAACTTGTACAGCGTACAGTAATGCAAACTAAATAAACGTTTGCATTGTAGTAAATTTCATGCGCTTTCAGATTTTCAGCACTTTAAAGAAGCACATGAAGGCATTTAGGTCTTTAAAAAATAAAACTTCAAAAGTTCGAGCGTCAAAAGTATACGTGATTTCGTGCACTTGATAATACTAACCACTTTTTTATCCATGTGAGTCAGACTAGAAACACTGTGGTTGTTGGTGATGATGTTGAAAGCTGCTATTTGAAGTTTTTAAATAATAATTTGATTATTTATACTGGAGTAGAGGTCCAGTTAAATTGCAGCTAGAAATAACCTCACTGCATGTATTAATATGGGAAGTGTATTTCCTTTCCAGCGACTGAGGTCCCAACCATAACCAAATTCAATATATCGGCTTTTGCAAGTAGATACAGACATTAATGACTCAAATAAATTAAAATGACCCCCCAAAAATATTTTTGCTCACAGATCAGCACATAGGAACAAATGTGCATTGAATGCGTGCCTATATGGTATTACACGTACGTACATACATATAACATGGATTCAAATTTTCCTATGTGCTGATCTCTGAGTAAAAATTTTTGGGGGAGATCATTTTAATTTATTTGAGTCATAAATGTCTGTATCTACTTGTAAAAGCCGATATATCGAATTTGGTTATGGTTGGGACCCCAGTCGCTGGGAAGGAATTACACTTCCCATATTAATACATGCAGTGAGATTATTTCTAGCTGCAATTTTACTGGACCTTCACCCTGGTATAAATAATCAAATTATTACTAAAACACTTCAAATAACAGCTTTCTACATCATCACCAACAACCACAGTGGTTCTAGTCTGACTCACATGGATAAAAAAGTGGTTAGTATTATCCAGTGCACGAAATCACTTATACTTTCGACGGTCGAGTTTTATTTTTAAAGGCCTAAATGCCTTCATGTGCTTCTTTAAAATGCTGAAAATCTGAAAGCGCATGAAATTTACTACAATGCAAACATTTATTTAGTTTGCATTACTGTACGCTGTACAAGTTCAGGTTGGAAATGTGTCTCACAAGTCCAATCACGTAAACTTATGACAAGCAGATGTATACAATGATCACTTATATTTTTAACACCATATAGTTTGTCGAGTGAGAAGGTGACGATAGCTATGCCCCCTTTTTGATTTCTACAGTGATTTTATGTTTTTTTTACCACCTATACATTTTTGAAATTTTTTGTTGGAAAATAAAATGATTACATAAAATACACGTATTGGCGTAACTATCTATGATGGATAATGACAATGATAACTAAAGCTGTTGCTAGAACTGCTGCATGCGCTAGCTATATATAGGGTGAACACACCAGGAATTCTTTTAATGAGAACGAGAGTATCTAAAGTCAATGATAAAACGTAATGTTACTGAAATCATTATTTTGATTCGTTATTTTTGTTGGCAGACTGTAAAACATCGTGGTGTTACTGTTGCTAATAAGCGCCTTTGCTGGCAGTCAATTAAAGTGTAATTGTATGTAATTCGTCCAAAGTAATAATTATCTACTTACACAGAACTTGCCTTCTTCATAATATTGCTCCCAGAGGTAAAGCAATTACTGTGTGCCAATAAGATACGCTACTAATTACTACGGATCAATCCCACTTATCAATTAGATAGGTATATACAGCGCGTTATCACTCGGATGCCTATTAATACCTACAATAACAAATAGACGCATTCTCTCATTAGAAAGTCACTAAAAGGCCCATTTTCTATAGATACTATATTAACTTACACACTTCCCTATGATGGAGGTAGGTATGTAATACAATCAAGAGCGTAGCGGATAATACATGTATAGAATCTTTATTTGATCATTGAAGACTGACCGTCAGAATAACGAAACGATACGCGCCTAATACGATTACAGGAAAAGTACGAAATAATTTATTAACGCGTTAGTACACACCGCATCCGTGTTAACTTGTAT
The DNA here is from genome assembly GCA_036851915.1 of Ptenothrix huangshanensis. NCBI lineage: Eukaryota > Metazoa > Arthropoda > Collembola > Symphypleona > Dicyrtomidae > Ptenothrix > Ptenothrix huangshanensis. The sequence goes on along the minus strand of JAAXYX010000127.1, from coordinate 14,772 downwards.
TACAAAACCAGAACGAGTGCTCAGCTATTACAAATTACAATGCAGTGAATTATCTGATTAGTAAAATTACTCGTGCGAGCATCGTTGTATCGTTGAACCAGTGATTAACCATAAACTTGTTCCTGCACTTACGTTGCCCACTCGAACCTATTAACTAATTAGCCCTAATAAGGTTAAGGAAAAACGAGACAGGCAAAGAATTACGTAAACAAAGTCATTCGTATCTGGGTTTTGCTCAAAAATATTTATTGGCACTTGAATTGCAAAAACTTATTTGGTTTACAGATTACTTAATTCTTAAATAATACAGACGACAATAGGATGAATGGTTAACAAAATCGACACTTGGACACATTATGTATTTACATAATTACAGAAAGTTGCTAAAAGCTAATGATTCTGAGATTACGACTGCGACACTGGACAGAAAGAACGTTGTGATAACGACGACGACGACGATGCAGATGTAGAGAAGATGGGAAATCGAAACACGCTCAGAGTTCAGATTCAGGACAGGACGAGCAAAGTAGCAAAGACAGAAGTTGCAATGCACTTGTAACTGACATACACTTTACGTAATTAGTAAAACAGATGCATACATGAAATCATCGTTGAATGTCATAGCTTTTCAAACAAAACCAAATTAGCCTGTAAAGCTTGTGGGTGTAATAATAATGCGTTCATTTGAGTATAATAATATCACAGTCAAATCAATTATAAGTACGATCAATCCAAATCCGAATCCAACTTAATCCACAACAAACGCAAATTAACGTCCAACCAGCACATCTGAAAATCCTGACGCCGACCTACCTGCTGTTTCAAACAAAGAATAAAGAGACCAAGTTAGAGATTAATAATGATTGCAGCAAAAAGAGAAATATTAAAAAATATAAAATTATACCTGGGAGAATCGAAAGCGTTGTGGATTAGCAAGGCAAAATTTGAAATGGAATCATAATACACACGAGGCAGTCAAAAGTAGCAGTCAGTAGATATGTAGTTATTCAATGAAAAACCACATGAGATGATTTAATCATGGTTTATAAAGCTATGAAGGCCCAATATATAGGATGTGTAGAGTTAACGCTGTTCTGCCCTCCTCCCTCTCCTTGCGGAAAACGAAATCAGTAGGTATATCCCAAATCCCAAAAGAAAAGTTGTAGCAGTGTATTTAAAAGTCCCTTTTTTCAAAATTCCCATTTAGGTATGGAATCAACAATGATAACGTATTAGTCACGAAATCGGTTGATTTTCATTGGAATTTCAGCGAGAAGATCTTTTATCTTTGTCGCTTATACTTCTTTCTCCTATTTCAGTTTTAGAACTTAATCGCTAACAATTGGTACAAGAAAACAAAGTTACAATTAATTATTATTACTACCCATTCAAATAATTAATTAAATATTATTATTTTTCCGGTCGCCGCGATCAAGCCATTCCGAAATATCCTTCCGATCAAGTGTCGCCAAGTCGAAATTGATGTTGATGAAAAAATCAGGTAGAATGTAATGTTAATACCCAATGTGGTTTGGTTCTTTAGTTTAGTGTTCTATTTTGAACCCGGAGTCTTTTCAGAGCAAGTGCTCACAGTCCACGAGTTCATAGTTTCAAAAAATAAAAAAAAGTAGAACAGAGTTAGGAACAACAAATGTTGACGCTTGATTTCCTTCTTTTTTGAGAAAGGGAAAACAGAAAGGTAAAAATGTATTCTAGATGAAGAATACAAACAGTGCACTTCATCATAGTTAAACTGAGAGATTTTTGGTTCTTTTGAATCAGATCAAAAGAACGAAGGTTAACTAAAAATAGATTTGTGAGAAAAAACTTGTGGAACAAACGTTCATGCTGTAAAAATTATATAATATATTAATTATTATATAAACGATGGATATCAAGAATAAAGTTGAATTGGTCGAGTTTTTCGTAGCGTAAGAGAAACGACAAATATTCCTCTTGTACTGATAATAAGCTTCCGAGGCACTGCTTGGAGAGCATCATCCCTGATTGCGGACAATTTTTCACTAAAAGTCCTTGTGGATTGCAATTCATGGCAATTCAACGTTTGATTAAGCTAGACCACTGGTTTCGTCAGCCAAGCTATGGATTTCTTGTCTGAGGTCCGCCAGAATATATTGCAGTTCGATTCTGGACATGCACGCGGAATCAGCTACTGCGCAGAAACGAACGCTATCTTTGTAGCCTGCTGCTGCTATACTCAGTCCTGGAAAGGGTGAAAGGAAGCAGTCACAATTTCATCAGTTAATATTAATTCATGCAAATTTGGTAAACCAGACCTCTGGTTGAAATAAAAAATACAGGATTAGTTTTGTATATATGTGCTCATTTATTTTAAAGATGAATTGATAGACGTGTTCAGTACCTGCTACCGTGAGCAACGGAACCCACGCACCTCCCTCTGCAATAGTGTCACCCCACAAACTGAAAGTCTCAGAAGCTCCAGGCAGGTTGCTGAAAATCAACGAAGTTCCTGCACTGCACATAAGAATCTTCTGCAAAGGAATTGGAAATCGTCCGAAGAATTTGAACAAGTAAAAGTTTAGTATGGGCTCGGGACTTTTGGATAATTTAATTCCATTGCTATGCGTCAATTTGAGTCGCGCAACTCTGGCCATATGACCTGTGGGCACGGGGAAATTTGCGATGGTAAATCTGTTCTGAGGATACAAACTGGGATATGGTAGAATTGCAGCCACGGCTGCAAACTCCGTTATTTCGCCGATAACCCGGTCCTTGCGAGGGAACTTCTGATCGAAATTCCGAATAGAAGCACCAACAACGGAAGCTAAGGCAGTGGGAATCGACGTATTCGTTTTCTTCTTGATGTCTTTAAGAAGTTGCAAATCGAGTAATTCCGACCACGCATAAATTTTCTCCTGGGAGTATTGTCGAGTGACAAGTCGATTATGGACATTCCTACCGTTCCACATAGAGCGTAAGGCAGTAGTCACTCCGAAAATGATAGCATTAACATAATACAAGGTTTTTTTCCAAAACGGAACTGGATATCCTTTTAGAGGGTTCACAGCATACGGTATCTTGCCACCTGCCATACAATAGCTGTATAACAGAATCCAAGATCCTGCATCCCCGTACGCGTGATGAAAACGAAGGATTCGTAAACTTTGCTCCTTTCCATTCTCATTGCCACCGTTTGGAAACTGTTTTTTGTACTTGTCATACTGGAATCTGGGAACAATTATCTCCTGCCATTGCGGCACCGAATCGTCCATATCCTTGGACAATTCGCCTAACATTTTAAACATGTCCGATTCCGTGACTACATTGTCGTCTGGCAGAACAATGATGTGATTCGCGATGTCAAAGTTTATGTCTTCTTTCCAGCAAAAGTATCCATACGCTTTCGTGAAGATTTTCTTGAGCTTCAAGTATGGTTTGGTTCCATCCGGAGCCACAAAATTTATCACTTCATTGAGGAACTTGGAACGATAGCGGTATCCATCGATCTTATGCTCGTACACAGCCACAAAAAGAACATTTCTGCAGTTGCCACCAGTGGGGGACTCGTAGCCCCAAATATTGTCCAGTCCATTGTCCGTCAGCTCCACGAGCCCCTTGTACTCAAAGTAAATGAACACTGACACCACTGCACGTATACTTTGATTCACAATAAACAGGACTGTGACGCATGGTACGACGAGGACTATTGTTAAACACAGGGACACCAATCCTTCCAGGATTTTTAGGATCAAAAACAATAATAACTTTAGTAACATTTTGATGTCAATCGAAAATTCAAAAATCTGTTTTCACAAACGTATTACTTAATACACAGTCACCAATCACATTCACAAATAGTAACAAATTTTCAATTTTTTCAGTCAAGTTAGTTCTTCCTATCTCAATATGAAATATTTTGAGCAATTCACGCAAAGGAGTAAGGTCGAGCTGAATGCATAACTGTTGTTAGGTTTCATATTTTTTCCTGCCTAGGTCTTGTCAAAATGGCTTTAATTTCTTCGCAGAAATTCCTTTGGAACTAATGGAAGAAATGTTTCCACTACTCTGCGGCAGTGGTGTGGTCCGAAATACAAACAGTCTTATAGCTAAATAAAGACACAATGTGTTGTGGTGAGATGCATAGAAAAAACGATTAACATGTGGTACAACATGAGTACCTACTTAAACCTACGAGGAGGTCAAATCACTTTTCCACGGATGTTTATCTTGAAAAAGGTAGTTTGTGCCAGAATAAGCTGTTGACAAAACACTAAGAATTCCGAGCGCACAATATTTATCTTCAATAAAGATGTTAAAGACAAGTCGCAGACAAGACAGGAAATACAGCAGTACTAGTAGTTGACAAGCTTGATCTTAGAGTTTTGAACATGAAAACGTTTGACTGCGAGACGAAGCGTGGCAATGACAAGCGATGGTGAAGCAGTAGCAGGAGTTGGAACAGCTGGTGTGGCTACACGTTCAACGTTGACGGACAACACTGACAGAATGAGGAAAGGAAAGAAGAGAAGACCGGCATTGTCACCAGAACCAAACCAGAACCCAGCACTCGTGTCAATGTGAGGACTCCGTGAGAATGAACAACTTTTGATTCGTCTCTGCACGACCCCAACCATAAGCCAAGAAAGAGTAACAGCAACAAAGACAGATCAAGCAATCCTCATCCTTTTTCTTTTCTTTTCCATTTCTTTCTTTCTTTTCGTTTCTTAATCCTGTAATTTATTTCACTCAAAGGGCAATTTCCATCCCATGTTGTAAGTAACTATAGTCGTACGGAACGATACGGAGTACCAAGTGCTACCCACACACTCGTATTTGATTTCTTGTTTGGTCTTTTGTTCTGCAGTTGTTATGCGATTGCAACAAGGCAAGGGTATGCATATCTTATAGAGACTTAGCTAATGCACGAAAGAGATGGTGACGGGAGACTTGGTATTGGTATTGGTGGTGCATTATTTCTACTTCTCTGGTTAAATAGTGTTTGTCTACCTCAATCAAACAAATGCGAAATCCTTCCTAGGCTGGTGCAAAAGGTTCAGAGAAGAGAGTTCAAGAGAACGAGTGAGTACCCACATCCAAATCGACATCACACATTACTATTACCTTATGCCTTGACTTGACTTGACTTAACTTGACTGTGTAACTCTGTAGCCTTAGGCTTTCAATTCGATTACAGCACGATACAATTGTTAGACTCTCTAAACGCTAATAATGCGTATTGCATGTTAGGGTTGCACACTCACATCACATTCACTCATTGATAACACAAGACAAGGCAGGACAAGACAAAACAACTTCTGGGGGCATATATGACTCATATCAGTTTCGGCTTGGCGTTGGCATCAGTGTGTATGTCTGAATATGTAAACAAACCAGGAAAAAATCAGGATTAGTAGGTAAAGGTTGTCGTAGCTCGCATTACTCTGCACACTCACATACTCACGATCAGTACAATCCTTTTGCAAAATCGAAAAATCTGGTGGATGAGTGTGAGTGATGTTACACCTTCAACCGAGTATTCTATCACAGGTAGTGGTCTCGTGTGTGATCCACCTTTCTTACGATTAGAAGCATTATCTGCTCCTTTGCGTTCGTTACTACCCATGACTACTGTAGTAACGAGCAAGCAAATAAACGGCCACGCCAATCATCTCGAAATACATCACTTACTAGTTAGCCTAATTAGATCATTTCTAAAAAGGCAAATCGTTCTAAAAATTTGAAAACATTCAAATCTCGATCTCCTATAAGACAAATCAGAACAAAGCAAATACCACAAGTTCGCAATTCTACTTTTTTAATTTTTATCCATTATAATGATCACGTAATTAATAACTACAAGTTTACAAATCCATCCTATTACTTCCATTACATATAACTATTAGAGCCAAGATTCAGTTTTAATGCAAGTTTTTTTAAGTTACAATTTTTAAATATCAATTTAAAGTCAATGCATCACGGGTGGTGGGGTATACTTATAAGTCTTCCCATGTTACAAAACATTCCAACATTTTCATTTCTTTTCCTCAATAAAATATTATTAATTCATGGGACAGTGCTGTCTGAGTGAAAACAAACACGTTTTCTGCATTCTTTTGCAGTACATCAAATGTTGGAGCCGAATGTGATATGCACTCAAGTGAACTAAATTGGTGATCAGCGCACTCACCATTAAGTTATTAGCATTTTACTTTTAAACAGGGTTCAATCTGAAAGCTAAGATTATTGGAGGAAAAAGTTAGAGTTTAATTGGTAACGAGAATAAGGAAGAGTCTATAGTACGATAACAGAAACCGGATAACAGAGTTCGCAGATCAGACATGTTTCCTACCAAAATCAACTCATGATTCCTTATCTTTACCTTCATTCCATCAGACATGATTATTAGCGTGAGGAGCATTGCAGTTTGTTTGTATCCTTATTGCATTAATTAAAATTATCAACATGGCTGTAGTACTTCTCTGCGGACATTGAACTAGGAGCAAGTGTTGTGGTCCCTAAGAGACCCCCACGAACTGTGTTTGGCACGGAACATCTGCTGAGAGAACCGGTATGGTAAAACTGCAATTAGACAATCTGGAAAGTTGAATTGAATTAATTTCGTGATCAGACAGAATTAAAAACCTTGTGTGATTGACAAGCCAAAAGATGTGAACAGGAGAAAGTACTAAAGATTGAATGATCTTACCCAAAAACAGTGCGATTTAAAATCGACCCAAATGTAATGTTCATTGTCGAAAAGGCACTTGAGTTCTATGAGGGACTGATGACTTGGCAGACGATCATGACAATTCAATGCTATGGCCGGGCCGGTGGCCTTATGGAGATAGAGGTAGATTGCACAGGTGACCAGTACCAGCAAAGTGTACCTTGATTGTCTAATTGTCTTTTGTCATCTTTGTTGTTTAGGGGCACCAACAATTTCTTGTTGGGATGACATAACCGTACTGTAGGTTGGACGAAATGTAATACGTGAGTACGATGCTATAGATTTCACTGGCATTCACCTAAACTTGCATCACCCACGAGTTTGAAGGTGCACATATTGCTTACTCACATTTATGTACAAATGATTACAAATTGCTACTCTAAAGTGATTTCCTCTTCTGTGATTTCATTACATGAACTCCCAATGTGTGAAAGTCCACGATGGAGCCAAGTTTGCAAAAGTAAGCGAAGACATACGATAGACAATAATTCCATGGTACGAATATGAAAGCCACGGGTATATATATAGCCATCTTGGATCTTGCATTATTGCCTACCGACCGATTAAGTACACAATACGAAAGCCGACAAGACATGAATCTCTATGTAGATTCGTAGATAATTTCTCTGACTATTTGATCTTAGGGATAGTTTGGTTACTCAGTGCCTTACGGTCATGTCCACGTTGTGTAATCTCAATGTAATCTCAAGCGATTACCTTCATACTAAATTATAATCTTCAATTTACACGGCGTATGTTCTGTCAAAACCTACGACTGCAAGACACGAAAGTCAACCTCCTAGCAGTCGCATCGTTTCGCTCTTCAGGACAGGTCTGGCATCGCCTGGCCTGCTCTGGTGGACAGAGAACAATTATTATTTGGCTATTTAGTGTTTTGTAGTTTTTGATGTAATAATTGACGATTGACGATTCTCTTTCCATGTATGTAATTGCAGTGAATGTACTATTTATTTCCCTGCCACTATTAGTTTTATTAGGGAGTTCATTTAAGTGGTTGTGTAGCCATGGCTGTAACATCGCCTTCCACTCACACACTCAATGCTCATTAGGTTCATAAGTACAAGTTGTAATTTGATAATTTGTAATTTGTTATCCTAAGATCCTATCACATGCATTTTGCAGTGGATTGCAATGAGTTGAGTTGCATTGTATTCGCGTTCTCATCTACCTACATGCGTAATACGTACACATTACTACACATGTATATAGTGTGTATCACTTGTGTGTGTTGCTTGCACTAAAGCTCAATATGCATTCGACTGCACCAAACACTTTTTTCTACATCTACATACGCTTAGTGTCATGTTATAATTCCTTAAAACCAGCAACAACATACACTTTCCAGCTAAAATTTCCTTTTATTGGCTTTGATTTCCTAAAACATTTGCGGAAATTATGTGCCCTGTCATGTGACAGCCCTGATACGGAGTTATCTTAAAATTTGGCACGCAGGTTGTTTTGGTTGTAGTTGGAAAGCAGAGCTCAGCACGTGGCCTGTATATGTTTTGTGAAAGACAAGTGAGAAAGAAATGGTTTTAATGAAAATGAAATCTAACGGTTGAATGGTTCAATGCTCAGTGGCTCCTTGCTGTTGCTGCTGATGATGAAACGACTTGCTTTATTCCGTCTTGTCTGTCTGACTTATTACACCTGCATTTATTCTTGATCCTTACATCGTGTTATCGTGCATGCTTGTGGTTTTCATCTGTTTGTGTTTTTGTCTTTGTCGTTGTCGTTGTGTGGAGTGGATTGGATCCAGTGTCAGGAGTCGTAATCATAGTCAGTGTACATGGACGATCTGTGGGCGGCAATCAATTGAATGAAGAAAGAAGAAAACGTCAAAGGCCTCCTCTCATTTTCGTCCTCACCTCGTGCTTTGAATTCACTTAGTTACCACCAACTGAAGGTAGTTTAGTAGGTCAGGTCAATCTTATTACTTCCCCTTTCATTATTCATTTACATAAATAGTTTCCAAGCCAAGGGGCCTTATAGGTACACAGTCCACGTCCACCGCTTACGGAATATTCGCGTCGGCTTCAGCATCAAAACAGTTCTACGTAATCGTCATTTAATAATAGGAGGCAATCACGGTAAAACATTTCACAAAATCATAATCCATCTTTACATCATCGTATCGCCATCGTCATCAACAACAAAAGCTCTCTAGCAGTAGTGTTGGTAATCTGTGTGAAAGCAAACAAATATCTTTGTAACCAGTATACCTAATAATTCTTTACTCGGAATTAGTGAGACGCTTGTATATAGAGAACATGGTAACAATTTGCAAAGTTCTTTGCTGTGGTTACAAGTTACAACGTTACAAATATGCGCCAAAAACAAGTAATTAAAAATGTTCGCCAATATTTCTTCAGTTGTTCATGGCTCATGACTCATGACGATGACAACCAGACCAAACCCAACCAGACAATGCAACACAACACAAACAAATAGATCAGTATAAACCCGTCAGAGTCACAGCTCAGAGTCTGGTTGTTTGCATAATATCGTTGTTAATCGTTACTCTAGTTTGGTTTCGTCTACCAACCTTACATATATGGTTGGTAGTAGGTACAGTGACAGCTAGCGTAGGTAAGTGCAGTAGATCAGGATATTTGACTATTACGTCATCATTTATTATTTTTTCTTCATAGTCGCGTTGGACAAGAAAAGAAGATTGACAAAAAAATGCTTAAGGTAAGGTATATTCAAGAAGTCGTGATGTGATCTGTTTAGCAGCAGCGCCGTCACAATCATTACCTTAATCTAAGGCATCATCATTACAGGTCAGTATATTACAATGTGAATGAGTACATGTGGCAAGTTAATGACAAATTTATCAAATTAATCAGTCATCAATCGTCTTTATTTTTTATTACACCTTTTACACTTGTATCATTGCTGTTAGTATTAGTTCATGTTCGTTTCCTTGACGGCCAGCAGTTGAATCAACTTTGGCGATGCGATGCGATGCGATATGGTGATCGAGCCTACCTTTACCTTTACAAATCAGATCTTGATTGTGAAGGAGACGGAGTTGACTCTTGTTCGGTCACATTAATTCTACATTTCCCAATGCAATGCACAATGCTTCGGTATCCACCAGCACCAACATAACACAACAAACGGTCCAGGTGTTACACAACTCGAGTCGCGAGCAGCACCACGCTAACTCTTCTGTCAACTCAGATCAGCTTATTTACATACTTGTCAACATTTCAATAAACACTATAACTTCATCGTATACCGGTATAATTGTAATGTAGGTAGATACTGCAGCCACACACTGTATTTTTCATTCGCAAAACAAGAAAAAGCCGCCGGTAATCATGTCAGAATAATCTGCTTGTAAGTCAAAAACGTGAAGACTGGTAGGATTTTCCATACTGTCAAACAGATGACAAACACCAACACCAAATGCTAGTAATTACCTACTGAACAATTAGTCAGGGTTCCAAATTCATGCAGCTGTGTATAATAACCCTTATCTACTCAGCTCGTTAAGAACATGGAGTGTGTATTGTGAGAAAATTAATTGACTGCTTATTGACAATCACTTTTAACAAGTTACTACAGACATGTTTTACCTTATCCTGCACAAGTTGTAGTTTATACATGAACAGTATGGCTTCTGATCAAATATTCTTATGCTTATGGTACATCAATATCGAACATCTAAAAGAGCTTTAGCAATACCAGGAATGCGTAAGCAACAAGTGCAAGGAGCAAATTGGCTCCTGGGACGTAACTCCATCCTCTATTTTGTTCGGTTAAAATGAAAACAAACTATCTAAGCAATCTACCATCTCCAAGATTTGACATATCTATCATTTCATTAATTACTAAATAGACCAGTTCAAAGTGCATTACGTCAAAAAAACCCTAAATCATGTAAATGTTTGAAATTGAAATGAAAATGCGTATGATGATAACAACAACTACTACCTTGAAAGGAGTAACAATAATATTGTAGGTTATTGTAACATTTATGTAGTTCACATAACGTGCTAAAATGAGGATTCATATTAGGAACTTTTGTGACCGCGTATAAACTGCACGTTCACACTGTCCACAGCTGACCGTTGCAGGCAGATGTAAGTATAAGTGCCAGTATATCCTGATGTTAGACATGACTATATGACTGATCGCATCTTACATATCTAAAGCCAAGGAAAAAAAATCATAGCTGTGTGTATGTAATGCGCTACACATCACCTCATCACCTTTGCCATTGGGTCATGACCACGATTTCAAGCAAGACTCGATTGTTGTTTGCGTAACTAACTTCTGGTTTTCAGCGTAATAATGGGGATGGCGATGGTCTGGTGGTTGTTGCGGTCGTCGTTCAATTGGAAGTTGTATTTGTAGTATAATAATATGATATTCAAGTGTGCCGTGGTGTTGAACTACACTTTCTTTCTCTATCTGTACTTGTGCTTGCGTATTTAAATATTGAGATGTGTAAAGTCCAATGAGTAAATAGTCCTTAGGGATTGTAATTGTAGGTTGAAGATAAAGGAGTAAAAGGTAAAGGTAAGGATGGTGAACAGGTGACTCCTATTTGGACTTGGATGAATGTCTACCACTGTCAGTCTATCTATACCTCACCTCCACCTCGATTGCCGACTGCCAGTCATTAGCCATCAACACCATCCCCAACTTGTGGCTCGTGGTCATGCAATTCGAAATCAGCGAGGAAGTCAGACAGGCCAATTTTTTGCGATTCTCTTCTCTTACTTATAGAGAGAGGATAGGAATGTAATGAATGGCAAGCTACACCAGGACCGCTGAAATTTTTAATTCAAATTACAAAAGCATGTCGAATTGATCGTGAGGTATTGCGCTGGCAAATGAGTAATACTAAGTCCCGTAGTTACGTTACTCAGCTATTCACAATACACAGGTAGGTATGTATATTAGTAAGCATTATATAATTATGTAGGTACCTATACTTCATTGCTTACAGTTTCACTCGCCACTCGCTTTCAACATTAGCCCTATATTACAGAATTACAATACCACATGATGGATGGAGTGTTCTTGCCATTTACCATTGCTCTTGCTTTTGCTACTCTTTGCTCTTGCTGGTCTCCTCTCTCAAAGGAATCAAGGGATGACCGTTGACCATTCATTATGTTTACTAATCACAATATTCGTATCAACTATAGTTGTTGCTGTAGGAGGGAATGAAATGTTACGTTGTCTCATAGTAATTATTACAGAATTTTTGAACTAAACTGAATTGGGTTGTGATATGACGACGTGACTTTCCAAGTTTCCAGTCTTTCTCAGTTTTGCTTTTTGCCCTGTTCCCCATACTAAATAGCGATTACATGAAGAAATGATTTACAAAGACAAGTATTGCTAATAATGATGACATACAAAATTAAAGCAAGATGGTGGTGGTTGAGCAGACAGAACCGAATGTACATATACAAACAATAGCGTCCACCGACTGTCGACTGGCTAGCAACTGATTCACTGATTAAACGACAAGAACTCGTAGTAATGCTTTAGTATTTGGGTCACTTTGTTATCCCTTTTCGGGTCAAACGGATTTCGTAATACGACAACCATTATCTTGAGTACTGTAAAAAGGAAAACAATTAATTAATTATAATTATCTCAATCTTCAAGTTGCATATATGTACATAGTGGATCGTGGTGGCAAACAAATTGACTACATTTTTGACATTTATAATTATCTTGCATCCTTATCTACAATCACCATTCTTCCCTATTACCTTGGACACAGGTGCTGCAAACGATTTATGAGATTAAAGCAACCAGAAAAATCTTAATCTGATAAAGACGTGGGATTACCTGTCACTCGTACTCGTATCTTTGTCATCCGAATCTGTTTTTCACATCTCTTCTCATTATAATTAATAAGATGTAAGAGTATTAAATAGTAGTACAATACATAACTAGCTAGCTGGTAGAAATATTGGGTTACAGCTTGTTTGATTGAACATCGCAAAGCATTGTACATGTCCTAAAAGTCTTCAGCGAAATAAAATATAAAACGTGTGAGGTTTCTCCATGCCCTGAATTACGAAATCCTAAAACCAGTAGCTGCGCAAAGGGCATTGTTCCCAACAATTGTAATAACCTTAATTTTGAAAACTAAAATGTTTTGAACGCTGGACTTGCTTTGTATTTTTATTTTGTTCTTATTGGTGTCAAAAGTCATGAGCACATGTGATAGCACGCAAAAACTTTACTGAACTTCATGGTAGGATAGCGATTATGATTATGACTACTAGGTACATTGTTGTCAAATTCCGTGCGCATTCTCGTCATAGTTAGATTACCTAGTTTAGTAATCACTATTTTCAAAAATCTCAAAAATGCATCCAACTGTACAAACACCATTGCTCAAAGAGGGGATGGGCTACACCAAGAATTATGTAGTTGCTTTGAAATACGATTGAGGAGTGGAGCATAAGAATTAAAATTATGATGAAAAACTGATGGGGATCATGAAGGAATTGGCTCAACGAAGATCCTTTGTTCAATGATCTTGTCAGCTGCCGGCCCGTGCACTGACGAGGTTGAAGTAGAGTATTTTCGAAACGAGACATTTTTGCACACGTACAGAATTCGCCGGTTGTTTCATCTTGTACTCCTACACAACTATCTTCAGGTTGTCGACATTGTGAAATAATATCGTTGCAAACACTCCCGCGCTCCGCCAGACACTTTTTACTGTTTTCGTCGTAAATTGTACGGAAGTTGAGGCTGTTTAAACATCTGCATTGGTAGACATAAGTGGGTTTCCCTTCTTTCGAAAAAGCAGCTCCGGCCGAGCTCTTTTCTGGAGCAGGGTAGTCAAGATATGTGGTCACGCTTCGTCTACATTCTAAAATAGGACTTGCCCCGCTGGTATAGCAAATGCTTTTTGCGAATTTGGAACTGTTTAACGCCATCGTTTCCACTAGATCTCGTATACGCTGAACTTTCTCCTTGTCACCAGCAAGAATTGCTTTGACTATTAGATTAAGAAATGCTGAATACTTGGGCAGTGAGCAAGGGTCATCTACTTCTGCATCAACGACGGATGTCTTGGTTTTGTAGTTCCCAAGGAAGGGGAAATCATTCAGCATTGGCAAAAAAGCAGCACGGGAAAAATTGCATGAAATTTGTTCCAAATTTACCACCGATAAGACAAACAACACGAGTAAAGCACGTTTGCTAAACATCCCTTGAGGTTTCGGTATCTGCCTTTGTTCATTTAATATCTACAAAGGCTTGTGAATACATGAGTACCGTATTCTCTGTAATAAAATAATCATTTATTAATGTACCCTCCCGTTATAGTATATATCCCCCTCTCTGGTTTCATTATCAGTGTAATATACCCTACTAATATGTGTATATACAATCCTAATAACGTATCCCTCCTTTTAATTGTATACCCCTCTGGCCTCTGGTCGCATGTACAATATGCTAATATACCCGCTATACAACAGCAGAGAATACGGTAGGTACTTTAATAAATATTTATAGCCACGGAATTCACATTTCTTTGCAGTATCAGGTCAGGTGCCACTTTGCTCGTTGCGTTTTGTTGAACTCCGACTCCATTGCAATATGTAATTATATCAGAATCGGAATTTGGGATTTGGGATACGGATTTGGAATTTCGGAATATCTGGAATCTGGATTTAGCAGAAATCGTAAATGGAAGATACAATACCAATTTATTTTACTCACGCAAGGCACCGAAGAAAAACGTCTAAGATCCGGAGTCCGGATTCCGGACCCAATGCAGCTGGCAGCTAGCTAATAGGGAAAATGTAAAGAGAAAAAGAAAATTTAAAAACGAAATTTTGTTTTCAAAGCCAGATAGCATTTTTAGTAACTAGTTTCCATTAGATATTAATAATTTTTAATATCAATTTGGGACTCGAATCGCAATAAAATTGAGCTCATTTTTTGAACGACGTTATGCAGGTATGAATCCATAGATTACAAATTTATTGAAAACTTAAGGGGCCGTTTGCCAGGATTTTTTTCCCGTTTAAAACGAATGTTAATCGCAG
>JAAXYX010000126.1:0-64220 GCA_036851915.1 Ptenothrix huangshanensis | reverse complement strand
GCCATAGATACAGCTGAAATACTATGGAAATTGTTTGCGAAAATTAGCGAAAATCTGAGATCTCACCCTCTGAGAGCAAGTGAGAGGAAAAGGGTGTACGGCTAATGTATTTTAAATAGTCATGTTTTCTCAACTTACCCATGCATCATCCCAATGTTTAAAAAACGGTAAAAATTGGTTTAGAGTTTTATTTTGACGATCCTTGAAAAGACGTTAAAATTAATTTTGAATAATATACAAAAATGTAAAGTAAGCTTTAAAATAATGCAACCATTATTACTACAGTAATGAGTACAGGATCAAATTAGGAGTCACTTGAGCGGGTATTTCTAATCATTTGCATGTGTTAATATAATTATATAGATACTTGAGACTTGGGGTTAGGACAACATTCAAATCAAAAGTGAACCACAGTGGTGGAAAAAATAGATTAATAGTAAGATAAAGTGTATATTATATAACACATAAAAGATATTTACAACGATTTTACTGAGAAACAAATTATTGAAAATAAATCTCACACCCGACACTGCCCTGCAATTGAAAGTCTCTTTTTCAACGTAGTTATTATTTATAACTACCTACCTAATTATAAACTAAATAAAAATTTTTAAGCCGAGGAAAATAGACGACTACGACGATTAGACGATTGACACAAATCTGTACTAATTTTTCAGAACAGATGTTACATACATACACATTACCATGCCTCTATACCAGGAGCAAGGTAGGTCTTATAGGTTTTAAAGCTTACCTACCTTGATCAGGAGGACAATTTTTGTAATTAGAGGTTATTAAAAATTGAAAATAAGGCACTCCCATAGACAAATATAAAAGGCTTTTAAGGTTAAAATAACTTTATCAGTGAACACATAAATGCAATTTAGCCGTGTTTTCAACATTGAATCAACGTATTATTATATTATTTTCAACTGAACTAGCATGTGTAATTAAATATTTTATTGTCATCCTCACTTCTTGATCAATATATACATATGTAATCAGTATAATAATTTTGAGTACTAATTATATCCACTACTTGTGCATGATTAATATGTATGTAATCCATTTTATAGTGATAATACTTGTAAGTACAAACCCATTAGGTACAATTACCCATCCCATAACCTGCACAAGTCCTTCCATAGCATAAACTGAGAAACATAATGTGATTACAATGTAAATAAAGGTGCTGGATCAATGAAGTCAAAATATTACATAATTAAATAAACTGTTCTATGATACGTACCAATTACAATTGCGCTATGTGCATACATTGCATACATGCATGGTAGAAATAAATTGTAAAGTTTCGTATGTACACATACAGCTGGACATAAATTATTGAAAAGGAGACAATACAAATACATTCAATTACATACATACATTACATATTGCACCAATGGCAATTTGGAAATGACAATATACACACGTTCAACTGTGACCTTGGGGCATAGTAGCGTAGGCACAATTTTTATTTAATTAGTGTATTATATTCGTAATTAGTTACATAGGTACTACAACTTACATTAATATGTATTTGAACTTGCAACTGCAACGTAAACGCTAATTAATTCTCTGCAAAACTGCAAACTGTTAAAATAAAAATAATTAAATAAAAATAAAATAGGTAATTTTAATGTTAGCCCAGGAGAGCCAACAGGACCAAGTATTACAAAGAAACCGCTAGCTTTCAAACCTCAATACGGAATCTCACTGCCGGAGCTGGATATCCCGATTCCGATTCCATTCCGTTCATTTCGGTTGGTTGGTTCATTTTGTTTAACATTTTAATACCCAAGTAATAATTAATTAAACACTTTCCGGGTTCATATCTCCAACTTCTATCCTCAATCAGCTAAGGTGATATTACAAAATTAAATTGAATTAATGGTGCTAGTTTTAACTGATAGTGTAAAATTTTATTCGCTAGGTATTCCTTTTCCAAAACTTGTTTAAAGGATTGCTGGGTTTTGTCAGGTTTAGGTGTAGTGCCTAGTCTAGTTGCTAGCTGGCTAGCTTCTAGTTAGTTGCTGTTAGAACTTAAAATTAGGAGGTAGACTTACTTGTTACATCATGCATGTACCTACTTACTGTTCTATACTGAAGAAATCGGTTCGACGGTTCTAAATGTATTTACAGCACGAAATGTGACAAAGTAACGTTATATAACATATCTTTTTAATGGCCATCCTCGCTGGACGACAATATCAAGTTTATTTTGTTTAATAAAGTTGTTTCTCACTGTGTGCTCACATTAATTTTCCCAATTGTTGTGATAATTCGGTTTAATTATTGAATTGTTGATAATAATTATTGTTGTTCCTCTTGTGCCATCGTTATCCTTTCAGATAAGTGCGTAGTGAAAGCGACCTGTTGTAATTTTTCGCCTTGAAAATGCTGATGCGAAAAGTCATTCAATGTCAAGCGAGTTCGGGAAAATCGCTTTTGTCAAACTACGAGATAAAACGATGGAAGGGAACTGGAGTGCTGATGTTGAACATGGGTGGACCAAGGAACAAAGAGGAAGTTGGGGGATTCCTCCTTCGTCTCTTCCAAGATCGTGACATTATGCAATTGCCATTTCAGGATAGGTTGGGCAAATGGATTGCAACTAGAAGAACTCCATCCATTGAGGAAAAATATGCTGAAATCGGAGGTGGGTCTCCCATCTTCAAGTGGACAGATCGACAGGGTGCTCTAATGTGTGAGATTTTAGATGAAATTTCACCGGAAACAAAGCCGCACAAGCATTACGTTGGATTCCGCTATGCTCATCCCCTCACTGAAGAGGCTTTGGACCAAATGGAAAAGTATTGGAATAGCTAATTTCAACGTTTTATTTCCAAACAACGATTTCAATAAACATTGTATAAAAATGCATTTTTTATTATCATCTTTCAGGGATGGTATCACTCGAGCAGTTGCATTTTCACAATATCCACAGTACAGCTGTGCTACCTCAGGATCCAGTTATCATGCACTGCACAAGTATTACATGCAAAAGTATGTGTTTATCTCATTCAGCTCCAGTTCATTTGCTTGTTAATTTTACAGTCAAAGCATATACTCTCTGAAACCCTGACGAGTTAAAGATGGGTAATTTAGGCTCTGTTGATATATTTGCTGATTAGATGAGTTAGAGATGAGTTTAAAATCGGTCCAGGATGAGTTGGAAGAAAATTTTCAACTTATCTCGAACGCATCTTGAACTCATCTTGGCACATGTCTTACTTATCTCCTGATCTGTAATCATTCTAATCAACAAAAATGTTAATCCTGGATTGGAAATCCTATAACCATCGTTCTCGTACCCTACGAGATGGGTAGATTTCAGAGAGTTCGAATGTAATGTTTATATAAACCATGATTGAAAATTGTTTTATACCGTACTAATTTGCTTTTATTAGAAATTCCAACATAAAGTGGAGCATCATTGACAGATGGGGAACTAATAAATATTTGGTTCAAACTATTTCTGAACGGATACGTGAAGAATTAGCCAATTTTGATGCTAAAGATCGGTCCAAAGCTGTTATTCTCTTCTCGGCACATTCCTTGCCCATGAAGGCTGTCAATCGCGGAGATCCATATCCTGCCGAAGTGGGAGCTACCGTGCAGCTAGTTATGGAGGAACTGAATAATTGTAATCCTTACCGTTTAGTATGGCAGTCTAAAGTTGGACCCGTTCCTTGGCTCCAGCCTTCTACTGAAGGAGCTATTAAATGTACGTTTAAATTTGAAGCGAGCTGATCAGTTTCTGTTATGCATTTGTGTAGATACATAGTATGATATATAATATGGATTTGGTATTGATATTAATTGACAATTTTGGGAAAATTTTGAATCACTTGTAGCCATGTCTAAAAAAGGTATGAAGAACATAATACTCGTCCCTGTGGCTTTTACAAATGAGCATATTGAAACTCTTCATGAAATGGACATTGAGTATGGAAAAGATCTGGCAAAAGAGGTATTGCTAAAATTATTGCTTCATAATAACTAAATATCCATAGCTTAATTTACCAACCAGTACTGCAAAATACAGGCATGGAATAACTAGATTTCTATTTCAAAGGTTGGTGCGAATATCAAGCGAGCAAAATCCCCGAATGATCATCCATTATTCATCAAGGGGCTTGCAGAGATAGTTTCCGACCATCTGAAGAGCAATGTTGCTGTCAAACCACAGATTCTCATGACTTGCCCTCACTGTGATCGGGATACTTGTTGGGAAACGAAAAAATGGCTTCGAACTCTCAATGCTTGAGTCTAGCATCCACTAGCTCATTCTGCCACAAAAGATTTTTAGTTTACGTAATTTGTATCTGCTTAAATATTTTCGTGAAATTCTGATCCATTTATAATTATATGTATATACTATGTTAACGTTGAAGATATGTACCATACTGTTAATGTTGAAGGGAGAGGTGTTTGGTAAATGTAATATACTCTGTTATATTTGTATTCTAGCATGTTAATGGTTATATTCTTCATTGTTATGCCTAGCGCAAAGTTTAAACATATACACCTTCACATTTACAAAGATGAATTTAATTGGTGACTATTATGGGGGGTACGAAATTAGTGATTTACAATTTTTACAATGACAATCGGACAAGTAAAGAATTTTAAAAATCAAAATTTTATAGCAGATAGCCATTTTAGATATAAATCAAAATCAACTAACGATGAAGACTAATGATTCATCTCTTTCTTCATTCATGCTTAAGCCGTTAAATATCACTTGGTAAAGACATTATCCTATTCGTTGGATATTTATTTCATGATGTCGCTTGAATTGGTGTATGGTAGGTAAATATTGGCATATTAATCAGTACAATTGGTCCCTAGGAACAAGACTGGGCATGGGCTTCTTGTAATATTTTTGCGTCCTTTTCTGTACCTCTGATTCCAAATTGTGATAAGCGTTACACTTTGTCATTAAAGGGGTAAACGAAGTCATAACCATTGCATGCGTACTAAAGCAGAATGCGAATGTTTTTACTATCGGTAGGGCATTCATTATGTTCATTACGGAGCCCAATGCACTTGGTTTCTCTTGCACCTTCATCTACAATTTGCATTTGATTAGGATACTAATAATTAAGGTAGGTAAATTCGAAGCAAAATACGAATTTGCTTGTTACTTTTTTCTTGGCGTTTATTTTGTATAAGTAATTATGATATCTTTCGTAAGTAATCGTAATCGTATTTGCAATCGTTACTATGAGTGTTCTACTATAAATATTTTACAACAAAAACAGCACCGGAGAGAAAATGTATCACCTACAACTAGTGATTACTAGTACCTGTATGTATATTATGAACTAGGCAAAAGAGTTGAAGTAGGTACCCACTATATGTACTTGCACCGCACATTCGTGCGTAATTACTAGGAGCAAAATAATGGAGCAAAGAGCAGAACGCACGACCACGATAAGGGGTAAAGCGCCTAAACGGGAAAAATCGGCGTAAACAGGGGCACAAATTCCCCGAAAGGTAAAACGTCCACCAGGTGCAAAATACTCTACCCCCGTCATGAACTTTTCGCGGTCATGCTTCTGCCATGAGTTCCATTAATATTATAATCTACAAATATACTAAGTATAACAATATGTAATAAGCAACTAAAGACAACATTGAAATTTTAAGTATTTAAGTAACACAAGGAAGTACATACAATACAGCTACAATGACTTTACAATAATTATGTCTCAACCTCAACGAGTTCATAAGTAAATCATATTTTTCTACGGATAAAAATAGTGGCCATAATACTTGAGTCCTTAAAACTAGTTATAATATTGCTTTATAATCACTCAAAAACTACAGACTATAGATCATCTGCTTTTGCCAGTACTATAAATAATTATAATAATAATTACTGCAGTGTAGTTGATTTATTACATACTACCATACCATGTAATGTGTTGCATATCCTACTATGTACATGAAATACTATTACAACGCAATTTATGCTGCTCGTTATAACTTTAACAATTCTCTATTCCCTCCACTACTAGTCTTGGAAGTTTTCATTTTTTAGATTTCGTTAATACAACCTTACTAATCTTTTTAATAAAGCTATGATGTTTCTTCAAGAAATTCTATCTGTTTCCGTTGATCATCATGTTATTTCCATCAAATCCAAGCGTAGAAGGAAGTCATTTTCCCAAATTACAGTTCCAAAAATTAGAAGTCCAAGCTTTGTCTCATCGTAAGGAATCAGAAGCAGACTTTTTAAATGTAATGCAGCTATCGAATTCCAGACTCAATTTATACATAGATTTTGACTTCTGACAGATGGCATCTGGGCAGACGAATCGTGGACAAGAGTCATGTCATACCATGTCATCGCTTGTATTAGGTTAATCAACGATTAATGTTTTTACTGCAGGCAGCAGAATTTCACACAAAAATTCACACTGGAATATTTCACTATGAAGCGTGTATGTATCAAGTGTTGGGCTTTTAAAATACTAGCATAATTATGTATGTAGCTATCCAGTCAATCAATCTACACGAGAATGACTCTTGAGGCACAATCCTTGGTTAGTATTATTTTATTAAAATGTAATTACTTGTGCAATTATTGGGCAGTATATAATGTAATTATACACTGCAGCACAGCAGGGTAGGATAGGGCACGAACGAGACAGCTCTAGCCTCGGGCTCAGCTCCGCGTCTGAATCTGCATTTGATCTAATTTCGACGCCCTCCATGGAAATAGGTTTTGCACTTGCGAACTTGTTTACTTGACTTTCACTAGTTTTAACTTGTTCAACATCATTGGTAAAATAACTATCGATAATAATATTAATTAATAATGCATGCTTCAATAAATTCAATATTCAACTGCCAATAATCCTAATAATACTATGTAGTATGTACATTTTGGGAACGAGACATTACTAACGAAAACAACACTAACTTCAGACAACGTAAGATAGAATTAATTCCATAAATATAATTGTAAGTATATTTATGTATACTACGACAGGATAGGAAAGGACAGGACACGACAGGATGACCTGACTTGACGTTTGCCCTCACGAAAGCCTGAAACGAAAGACTAATTCTTATCTCATGCTCCACATGCTAAAATTAAAATAGTCGTCATCGTGAACAAGGTATGGCTGCACGGACAAATAATATTTATATGGAAAATTCAACACTGTATTGTTTTACTAAATTAAATCTGATTCTGTATTTATTTACTAACAACAACAACTTTGTATAACTTGAACAACTAACATACTTAAAGGGAAAGGGAAAGAGTAGTAGGATACAGTAGTAATGCAGATATTTAATAGGTATATCTCATTTGTAATATTTTAAATTAAATTATCATAAATGAAATAGCTTTATGTCCATTTATTCCACCGTTTCATTGTCTCATTCGCACTCTTTGCTTTCTTACTTGCTCTGCACGCTTGTTTGGACTCTACTCTACACAATTGCGTTTCGGTATTGGTTTTTGTAGCGCTTTCTTCAATTGTCCATTTCCAGTATTTATATAATCATTTTATTTTATGTTATTTCGTTTTATTCAATTCAATTCTTCACTATATCTTTTCTGTTTACATTCAACATGCGCGTACACAACTACGAGTTAAGTATACACTGTTTTTCATTTTTCATCATATAAATATTCACTGGGAATATATAATACGATACATGTTTCGTGTGTATATAATTATATATGTATAGATTTATATATATATATATCTTTTTTCTTTTTTCTTTTACAAATTAAATAATGATAATATGACGACTGCCGACTACGCTCCTTAAACTATAACTTATGCACTACTATAATCTCTATGCTATGTCTTCTATTTGGATCGATTTAGCACCTATAAATAAACAAAAGAAGCAAATTAAACGTCAATACGTTAATGTTAATTAAGGAGTTATGTATGATATTATACCAATAGATTACTTACCACTTTGAAGAGAAGGTACAAATAACGAAAGCAAATAATTATGTATGTAATTTATTATTTAAACTACTGGAGACACGTACCTTTTCAGTGATGGTTATAAGAGCTTTTTGGTATGATGAGTCTCTGAGAGTATTGGCATAGCGAACGGCTTCTAAACAGTATTTTTGAGCGAGGAATTTCGTTTGTTCCAAACCATCGGAATTATGGACACAGTCCAATGCTTTCTCAACATCCCCGTCTTGTGAAAAACGGCGTTCAATCAACTCATTTAGTTCAGGATGCTGAAATCAAAACGCAAAAAAAAATAAAACAAATTATATCATTGTTTCAGGATTGTGCATTACATACAAATTTAACGTCACTGCTAGAGCTAGAAGATATGTATGTGTATTAATCCAAAATATAATTACATGCAAAACGCAGGAAAAAAAAAAAAGATGATGCTCATAAATTATACTGACTTCATTAAAAAATCGTAGTAAATCAAAAACAGAAGAAAAACCAAACCCAATAACACTATCTTCATCTTTACAATATATTCTATGCATGTTGTGCTATCTGCGTACCCACAAATATTTATTGCAGTATAAAAAATCCAACACTAAGAAAAACAATGAACGATTGAAAAAACAGGTCTGTGGCAGACGAAGAACAGAAACATAAAACAGAGGGCAATTAATCAGCATAAAAGTTGGCTTGAAATACTACATGCATTTAATATTGTACATAGGCACCCTATGGACAATTTAATTCTAATGAAGCAAATGAACGGAAACGATTGTCTACTCGAATCCCTGGTGCGTGTCAAATTCATATTATGAACGTACGTGCGGTACGATGAAAGAGATAATACAATTATATCTGGAACTTTACTTTTTGAGCAGCAAAGAGGACAGGTGCAGTGGCCAAGCCCAACTGAAGATCGGCTGCAGCAGGTTTGCCCATGGTAGCTGTGGATGAGACAAAGTCGAGTAGGTCATCAATCAATTGAAAGGCGATTCCCACATGTTTCCCATACTGAAAGGCCATCTCCGCCAAAGACTCATCCGAACCACCCAGAATTGCTACACCCTTGCAACTGTAGGCCATGAGGGATGCCGTTTTGTTAAAAGTTTTGCCAATGTAGTGAGTAAATCGTTCGGAACTTCCTTCGTTGGCACCCATCTGCATGAACTCCCCCTGAACCAAGTCTTCGAGGACTTGGGCAAGGATCTGAGTCACCTCATCATTGTTGAGTCTTGCAACCATGGCTCCGGCTTTGGCTAAAATGTAATCCCCTCCGATAATCGCTTTCTTCTGGCCAAATAATGCATTCACACTCGGCTTCCCTCTTCTCGTGTCCGACGTGTCAATCACATCATCATGAACTAGTGTCGCTGTATGAATCATCTCGGAAACTAAAGCCAATTGCTTTTGGGACGGCAGGATAAAACTGCAAATACGTATTTATTTGTGAGTCAAAAGATTACATAAAACCAACGCTAAATATATGGCTAATAATGACAAAAGTAAAAGGCAGATATTTCTAAAGGTCGAAAAAAATACAGATAATAATAATAACAATCAGCACACTTAAAAACAGTTCTGTTCTAAGTACATATATCCATTTTTGAAAAATTTACACCGAACACTAAAAAGGTGTGTTAAAATAAAAAGAACTGATAATACAGAGGGTTAGCATTAATGTAATCTTATTTTAAAAAAGGGTTACCTATTATTTCCATGTAAATGGGCATTAATAGCACGAGCCATTAAAATAGAAATTAAAGGTCGGACGGCTTTTCCTTGACCATCAAAATAATACGCGGCTACATCACAAAGTTCTAAATGTCTTCCACCTAATTCCTATAAAGTAAAAAACAGTTTATTACTCTGTTATGGATTTATTATTTCTTTAATATGTAATTAAAACTGTCAGGTTACATAGCTAGTAATTACCTTCCTAATATCTTTAACCAAGTCGTGAAGATCCGAGTCCACTAACTTATGGGGTTCTATCCGTGTCGAGGGGATACTATGTGCTAAGGATGGGGATGGTTCGGAGGCTGCTGCTGACACCGGGGATAAATGAGCTGCGGACAATGTGCTATTGGCTACCGCTCCTGGAATTCCACCCCATGAAGCCGCTCTCCTTTTCTATATTTCAAAACAAAACAAACAAGCAAAAATTAAACTAGGTTCAGTTGTTTTCAGACCACTTATTTGTAATCACTATAAAGCGACATTCAAGTAGCTGCTCAATGTCTCACTAGTTTACATTCATTTTAAAGTAAACAGTACCTACAACGTCAAATTTTCATATGTCCTCAAACATTTTTAACCATCATTTTACCCCGTGTACATTTAGAAAATAACGAAAACATCCACAATAAGTACAAATACACGCTTTACGCGCATAACACTACTCTATAAGATAACTGTAAGGAATAATTAGCAGGATCGAAGTTGGTTTCTACTACAAATAATAAAGCTGACGCTATCGCAACGCTTTCTCTCGTTTTCTCTTCGTCTTACTTGCTTGGAAGATTAAAGACTTTTTTGCGTTAAACGAATTTCATGAGAGATTTCTTGAGAAAAACTTTATTACGTCACTGTTAACTGTTACTCATCAGCAATTGTACATACACTTATATACATGAAAGAAGACTGTTCAAGCCTATATGAGCGGGATCGTTAAAATATATGTATAAACGATCCAAAAAGGTCCTAACGATATTAAGATTTCGCGCTTTTAAATCCCAAAAATAAACTCACATTTAGTGTGAAGGCACACGATAACTATCCCCGATTTAGTAACAACACTAACCTTTAACCTTAAACCACATCATTTATGGCACAATTATTTCTTGCAAATTATGTCGGTAGTCAAATAGACGTAAGGATTAGTCCGGAATAAGTTTAAATAAAAGTTAAGTAAGGATTTCACAATTTCGAATTTCTCAAGAGGAGTGGAACGTCTTGTTTTTAGTTTCTTCATACTTAATTACAATAATAAGTACTACCTTTCCTATTGGCTTTGACAGTTATACTCTAAAAAAAACAACTAGACAGCATAAAAAACGGTTGTGCTTTATAAATAGTAACTAGCTATTACCTATCCTATAAGCCTAATCCAACATAACTAGGTAATTACTGAGGATGGTAATGATGAATTATAAAGCCTTTTTTTAACCCTCCTCTACCTCCATAATTGTCGATGGCAATTCACTAATTTTGTTTACGAGATAACCTTCGGTTCTCCCGTTCGGCCAAGCAAAATGAAGGATGCGATTGCAAGAAAGAATTAAATCATATTCGAAACGAAACCAGTCGGCAAAACGAAATGGACAATAACGACACTAAAAAAGAAACACCCAAAGGCAAAGTGACGACTGACAACGATTGCGAAAACGGCAACAAACCAGAAGGATGAAATTTAGTTTACGAGGTACTCATTTTTTACCCAACGTTGGTTAACCATATCTTTAGTTTTAAACGTCCTAACGTTAACCCAGGAATTCACAACCAAACTGAAAAGTAGGAATTAGCATTGCATCGGTGGCCATTGTAGAAATATAAAATCTAATTCCCAAACTGAAAATTCGTGTTCTACCAACCCTTTACCAAAACGCTGAATGTATTAATTTATTACAGCAATCATGTATCTGACATGTTCTAAAAATTCAATCATTAATCATTTATTGAATTTAGTGAATTATTTTATAAACACACATCAGAGGCATCCACCGATCTACGGATTTTATTGACGCAACTTTTCATTCGCATCCAAGCCACCCTCACCCGCAGTTCCAGTAATTAACAATTTTCAGTTGTACCTACTCAAATATGGAATTACACAACAGGATTGCGACTAATAACTTTTAATTACTACTGCTTATGTGTATGTACTATGATTATAATTATTATAATCAAGCGAATAATTTTTCATTGAGCTGTCACTCACTCTCGCGCCCCCGCGAGAGTGAGTGACGTCTTCAATCTTTAAGCTAGTAACGACAACTGCCCTAACTCATTTTCATTTCGATGTTCAATGACTTCAGTCAATTTGAAGTTGTTAATAAAGCCAATTTACCCAATTACAAAATTCACAAAATCAGCACTATTCTCTACATAGTAATAACAATGGCAATAATAATTACTGAGCAGCAAAAATAGACAGCATTATACAAAAAGCTATAATTACCTACAAGTAATTACGGTAGTAAGCGACAGCAAGTCATCATCTATTGTTAGTTATCATCACAGTCACAAGTCACAAAAGAGAATGTACCTGCTTCTAACTACCTGTAATAATAAAAATAAAAACAACGCACCCATAGTGTAGAATCGCATTCTGGATTTACGACCAGAACGAGGATCAGTATACACACCAATATAATTCTGCTTGTCCGGTTAGGATAAAACGAAATCAGCTGGAGCAATTTAAATTTAATTGCTAGGTTATATTTAAATAATGATAAAACAATAGAATGTGACATGCGTCAAAGCCAAAGCCAAGCTACAACATTAAAACACTCATCACGTCATCATCCATTCATAAAACGGATCAAACACTTGACACACGAAGGAAAAAGGTAACCATGTTATTTGTTACAAAATACTAAAATTAAAATGATAATCATTTTGAGGAATGAATGACTGACTGACTGACTGTCTCTTTTGACTTTGACTTGTGGGAAAGTCTTTCGTTGATAATTACACATCGGTACTCGGTATGCAATGCAAATCATGTTTTAATTTTTTCTAGTTGAGTAAGTTAAACTACAATTAAATTCAATGCCGGAAACATAACGTCACATCATAATCACAGACACAATCCGCATAAAAAACAATAGCATGGTAAATCAAGCCTACTTCAGTGTAAGTTCCAATTCAACTGACTGAAGCTCGTATACCGACGGGCAATTCCATGCCAAGTGTTTCGCAACTAATTACGTAAATGGTAACTACTCACTATTTAAACTATCACCATTTATGTTTTATTCATCATATTTTATCTTTCGATCATTCCACTGCTCTGAGCATGTATTGGTCACTTTTTCAGTATTTTCACAGCTTCGAAACGCATTCAACATTACAGGGGGAGCCCGACGGACTGTACCTTGTAGATGTGTACAACGTAAATACGCATTGCAGTGAAGATTTTTATCATTTCTATGATATTTTTTACAAATTGTAAAAATATAAGAAGTGCTGCGGTATTTATTTACAAAAAGAGTTTCTCACTACTATTATATTCTTAATTCCATTATATCAGCTATTCGAAAACAACAGAGATTTTGCAACTGAAATACCACTTGCATCACTACATGCTTACAAGAACATAAATTAAACATCTACCACAATTAATGCATAGCAATAATTATCATGGCAAAAAATATCTTTACTAGTCAAAATAGTGATGATATTTGTTTGCGCAAGTATTTCACAAAAAATTTAAAATAGAATTCAGAATCTGAAGCAACGATTATGCTAAACAAACAATGATCGTGGTAAGAGTTAATTATAATTCATTTAAAATGACCAAGGATCAAGGAAGCTAATCTGGCTACCTTGAAAATTTCAAATGCCTCTAAAATATGCTATTAAAATAGGAAAAAAAACAAACAACCAACCCTCTATCTCCGATTCCTCGTAATCTACCAAAACAAATCAAATCCAATGAGCAATCATTCACCAATAATAATGAATCCTACACCCACTCAGTCATTGACATAAACTAAAAAACTAAAAAATCATTTATCTGCTAACGCACGAAGCAAACGAACGACCATGCAATAGCAATCGGAAGGCTGATGAAGTACCTAGCTGATGCAATCAGAAAATATGTACCGTCCCATCTTTTGAAACCGACGAGCCACCTTGGAGTATAAACCCGAGTAAACAACTCGAATGCTCTCACAAACAAAAGTGCAGTACAACGTACAAAAAACTACTGCAGAAAAAAATTATAACTTGAAACTTCCTCAATTCCCTTGTCAAGGATCGTTAAAATAAAAGCTAAATAATAGCAACAAGTACCATCCCATTCATTACCAGTCATGAGTATTAGGGCCAAGTTATTTAATCAATTCCAAAAATGACGAAACATTACGATGAAAGTTGATTTTATCAGTTTATAGTTGCAACTGTAATACAATCAAACGATACATCATGGAACTGATTTAAAATCAGCACTACTAACCACTAACCCAGGGTTGATCACTAACCAGTTGCACTAACCAGTGCAATTAAAAAAATTGTAACGCATAATTGCCATTGCATCAGTCTCTTACAATACAAGTACCTACCTAAGTATATTATTTCTTCTCTTTACTCTTTCAAAAATATTCTCGCAAGTCGTATCTACAATACTTTAGCAAAGACAAAGAGTTACAAGTACACAATTTTAAAAGTCACTAGATTCTTCCAATAATAATGAATGCTCTTAATCCACTTTAGAACTTTCAAATTGACTCAATTACATAAATTATGTTTTCACTTTCTGAAAGTATCCATTAAAACAATATCTGTATAAAATGAGAGAAAAAAATTATTAAATCTCCGTACAGAACCATAGTACCCTCACGACTCAGTACACCTACATCAAAAACATTTTTAACACCTAGGATTAATCCAGTTTTTGACTTCTTATTAACCTAATGCTAATTTATAAGATCCACGTATGTGTGGTAGTTCCTTACTGTAATAGAACCGCGTAAGATCACATCATAAACGTATAAAGTTTGTACCCGTGTACGTGTACTGAGTCTCCCGAGGCTATCCTCGTTGGAGGACAGTTTTAGGTTAATTTTAAATAAATTTGCCTGTTTCTCATAATGTCATTTACTAACGTACATAGTAACAAAACATAAAACTGCTAGTGTCTCCATGTCACTTTCGACTTTCAACATCCCTACACGTCTGCAACTAGGAGCTTCCATACGAGAGGACATTACCACGAAAACGAACCCCTTAAGTACAAAAATATTCTCTTCAAACTCAACTAATAACGATTAACAGCTCCGTCACGATAATGATTTAATGCCGCCAATTTACATGCTAATAATACGCATCTACGGAATGAAAAGGTACCTTAAGGTGATTCATCTGTTTTAGGTATTTTACTAGGCAGGTATATCTATAGATGAATATCTTAGGCTTGTCTTCTTGTCTTAATCTTGACAAAGGTCTGTTGCTGTTCGGCAAAATCTCAAACTCTCATCTGCATATTTATTACAGGTAGAACTTGAATATTCTCAGACATTATGAAAAACATCCAAACTACAACTACAACCATCTCATTTTGTTTGTTAGAATTCTTTATTATGCAAATCACAGACACATCAATGATCCCATACATAGGTATTAGGATAAATGTCTTTACTAAACCCACTGCATTGAAGATGCAACAGTTTACAAATTTAATACAAACATTAGTGCAGCATTTGGAAATTATTGATCTTTTACCCACTCTTAGATTGCAGTGTAACTGACAGTGGACAGGTTTACTGGTTTAGGTATCTTTTTCAAGCTAGTCTTCAAACTAGACTGAAAACGTGGACAATATTAGGTATTCCAGATCATGCAGTACCAATTACAAAGCGGGACCAGGTTACATTTAAAAAATCTTGGGTCCCTTGAAACTCTGTTTATGAATTTAGGTTAGGTGAATCGTACTACTTTGGTCTGAAAACATATGGTTATATCCAAGGTAGATTAGACTCTCTCTTTACCACGTAGGTCACTCCTGAAAATAAAATTCGAGCCAAATCAGAATTTCTCTGACTTTGGTATCCATGGAAGATTTAAAGTAAAAATTGGATCAGCTGTATATAGTCTAGTAAAGCCACGTAGCCATGAAGTTGATTCCTGTTCATTTTACTGTACTATTCATTCAGAGTACGGAAGATTTTTTGAATTTCTATGGTTGCGCAATGTTATTGGAATAAGATTATCATAGAAATCAACCGAAAATCGTTCGTACTCTGAAAAGTCCAGTACAATCATTTTCATTATTTTGATTTTTTGATTTTCTGCTAGATTTATTGTTTGATTAAAATTCGATTTTTATTTTCCGGAGTGACCTACTACCTGATAAAGAGAATAGTCTAAGGTACCTGGGTTATATGTTATATCCGTATTTTTCTTACATGAAGTATACCCGGGTATACTACCTACTATTTTGAGAAGACGTGGATACTTCTCCATTAACTTTTCCAAAAATTCAATAACTTCATAGGTGCATTTTAATATTGGTCGAAACCAAATATAAACCAATAAATTATGGAATTTATCACTATTTTGGAAATCAGATCTAACTAAAGGGATTTTTTCAGCATGATACAGTTATAGCATTTAGAAACTGCAAAATCATACAACGAGAACATTTAACATTCTGTACTTTTCGACCTCATACAAATATGTAGAACATTGCTTTTTTTTGAAATCATTAAATTAGCACAGTTTACACCATCACAAATTGAACAATTAGAATTAGCACATCCTGCACTTTGACAAACTACACAATTAGTACATTCTGTTCTTTAAAATCCGTGTAGTTATCACATTTCGCACTTTTGCATCTATTCTCTTTTCTCTTCCTTGCATCAGCCAACTTACAACGTGCGTAAACGTAAACATCAAATCAAATGTCAAACATTTCTACCAACATCATTTTTGTTTTTTCCTTCTTTTCCCAGTTTTTCAAGCAAACACCTGCAGTCACATTCCGTTAGAAAAGCATTGGCTGATTTTGTTCATTCAATTTCAACAAAACAATAGCAATGGTAACATCCACAACTATTAAATTATAATTCCAACGCCACGCATATCATTAACATGCCGCTTAAAGCATTTAAATTGAACATATCGATGATTATCCCTTCATAACGGGTTCCGAATACTACAAGATATATATAAGCAATGCAATATTACGAGAACCAGCTAACAGTTTTCGTCTTTTTCCTCTAACAGCACAGTAATCTATGCAAACATACCCGTCGGGATTACCAGTGGCAGGACAAGTACCCGAATCATGACCAGGACATTTTGAGAGGAGACTAAAAAGGACAAGAGTAATCGCCAATAATCCCGTATTTACTAGCCTCAGCCACCTGTACATCCTTTTGTACGTATTTTTGCAGGCTAGCATACTACACCACGAAAGGAGACCAATTCTGATGTAAATTCATATATTTAAATCCTTTTATCCTTTTAGCGCGTATCACCATCATCATCAACATCCTCGGCATCTCTCTATCTCCACTGATATCTCGTCCGTAATGTATTGTGATTGCAATCCCACATTTTTGCCTAGTCGAAACATAACACAAGTATTTCGCAAACAAATCCACAATGACACATTCTCACTTTGAATTGTGACTCACTGATAAATGACCAGACTTGACTGGACTCGATGAAGATTTCAATTCAAGAAGAACTCGTGAGATTGAAGAGCCTAAGAAAATATTCGACTAATAGCTAAGTAAAAGGTGAGGGAAAGAATTATCACAAAAAAGAATCTATGAAGCCATTAAGTTATTTCAAATCCTAAAAGCTAAAACAATAGAGTAGTCATAGCACACCATATAGCTTATCATAGCCCATAGCACAGCACGAAAGGATACCCAATTCCCGACCAAAGGATTAGCATTACCTTGTCATGCGATTGTTGTAAAAAGAGTTGCCGAAACGCAAAGCCCACCAAGACTAAGCCAAAGCCAAGGTAAATCCAAGTTGTTAAGGTAAGTACAGGTAAGTGAGTAAAATAGGTATTCATTAAAGAGGTGGATATTATGAGGGCAACGGCCTCCATAATTCCACACATATTCTATTATCTATTATTATTTTCCCCTGTAATACAGCAGTTGAAAAAAATGAACAATGGTCTATCTATACTAATACAATACATAAAATATCCCAAATGTACAAGTCCACTAGGACCCAAAGGTATCCCATCCTAACATCATATTTTTTACTCCCTATAATTACACAAGCACCTACCTACTCAGTGATGTACACACTTGAAACAGTAAACAGAACAGAACCAAAGGGGTCGTTCATAAACTACGAGCCAACGGACGCTAATGAATACAGATATAGACAAACACCCACCTGTAATATTTGAACATAGTCCAAGGTAGATACTAATACTCCAACATAGGTAAATGAATAATACTAATAGATGCTTGTAGTTTGCAGTCTTGTCTTGCCTAAACTTGTCTTGCCTTGCAGTTAATTTCATTTTTAAGATTTCACTTGAACTCCATTCAACATTCTTCCACTATGGTATTTAGATTGTAGACTCATTGGACTCACGATCAGGGTATGATACCAAACGATTCATTCATAGCACATGGGCACACAACTAAACCAACCTATATATAAACTTACCATATATATATGACCAAATATACATCGTCGTTGAAGGTACAAAACGTAACATCCTCTCGCTTGTCCTACAGCGTTACGAAAAAGTAGTTAAGTTTTGCACCTTTGAAGACGATAGATACGTATATCGAGCGCGAAGAGTCATTTTGACTCAAATCCAATTCCAACTTAAAAACATCGCGTCCTAAGTCAGTTTAGACTTAAAAGCAATTTGTTGCAAGTTCAAGCGTATAGTGCCAATGCTACTAGTAGCGTATCGCGTTGCTGTCTTAGGCGGGCTTACGACGCTATGCTTTTAAGTTGGAATTGGACTTGCGTCAGAATGACTCTTCGCCCTCGATATATATGATCCCCTTAATCCAACTCCAAATCCAAATGCAAAAACCACATCCATATCCACATCATGCACCTCCAAATCCACAGGTAAAGGAAACAAGTTGAACCAAACTCGAGACCGGACTCAACATACATTCAATTCAATTACCAGTTTGGTATAATAAACTATTACCGTAGAAAATCTACAGTAGCTCGATAACACCTGCACAAATAATTTTCACAGTGAGATACTAGCAGTATTATCCAAACTACCTACATACATACGTACCTACACTTACCTAGGTGCTGTAGAACCCATGAGGAAAGACACAACATATGTATGCCTAGGGTCTACGTCTATGATGTATTATGCACAAAGTTGGAAGTGAAATCCATGAAACTAAAGATGCATCTTGATCTCGGTAATTATTACAACCACGCAAGAAAATTTTTTAGCTTTTGTTTTCCTGTGCAAAACAATAATGCCTCTTCACACAGTTCCGTAACAATAATTAGATTGACAGTGGTAACGGTATCCCATAGTTTGAAATAGCATCGCATTTCCAGACGTTTCTATTTTCTTATAGGATTAAGCCGACGTAGGGTGTAAAATTCCGTTCGGAATTCGAAACATTACAATAATACAGTAATGCCTACCCTACCAATCTGACCTGGACACTGAGGGAACACCTAACAAACTTTGATAAACATAAAGGGATAAAATTGGAATTCAATTAAGTTGAACGCGGAGCCAGCATCAATCCGAAAATAGCATCACCTATCTAACCAGTTAACATTACCAACACCAACGTCTTCCCGCTGCTGATGCAGGTGTTGATAGCCAAGACAGTTTAGCCTGTAAACGTCCATAAGGAAATACACGAAAGTAATAAATAATCTAAAGCAAACTTTGACAGACAATGGACTTCAGTGACAGTGAGTACAGTTAAAAGAAATATCCTACGCTTTGCTTTACTTTTTTGCTCCTCTCTGCCCTTCCCATGCCTTCCAAACCCCAACTACTTAAAGAGGACACACGACTGTTTTTCATTAAAGAAAGCCCCAGGCATCAAACATATTTCATGGCTTTACGTTGGGTTATATTATGTTATCTACGATTATAATTAGGTATATACACATTTAGGGTTTTGAGCATAATAGTATATTTATGAAATGAAAGACAAAAATTAGGAATGACAGTTTAACAATGCAACTCACAATCATCGGCTATATACCTGCTGCCTGCTCGATAATTACACGTGGACTAATGATAACAACCTTTGAAATATTAATAGGATAAAACTACGATTCTCCCTCTTCAAAAAGTAGGCTCCCAACAACCATTAGTTACCACGTAGATCGTGGTAAAAAAATTCACAATAGTTAATAATAGTTACAGCTATTTATAACACATATTTCCCCGTCCTCTACAACTAGGCATTTCAACTGAAACTGCAATGGAACTTTCTAAAGATAAAGCTAAAACATGGAACTATCAATTCCCACTCGATTTACCGCTAATGTTGTGACAACTACGCATTACAGAAAAGAAAGAGACAGACTACTACGAAAATCCGCAAGATTCTACAATATTTCCAAATCAAGACGAAATAACGACAACTACACAAGAGTTGAGCAAATAAAGAACTTAGGTATGTGTGGGAGAATTTCAAGCATTTTTCTCTCTACTAACAAAAAGAGCAAACACAGTCATGTGTATACGAAATAAACAAAGACACGGGTAGAGTATGTAATATGTAGTTAATATATCATGTCATGAAATACGGTAGAGTCTCTTATGTATACTCTAGTCGTTTATTTGTATCTACATAATATCAATATTAATATTTTTATATGCAAATGAGAATCCGTAAATAAAACTGTACACAAAGACACAAGCAAATACACATACGAAACGTATCCACAGTATAGATAAACAATATCTATACTAGTGCCAGTAGGTACTACAGTATTGTAACGCTGAAAGAACTCACTAGTCAGATTAAATTCTGGGTGCCGCTCAGATCTGACATGCATACCAGGTCCTTACGAAAATTACACCTTCTATTACCTAAACTAATAACGCTGACGATGATGTTGTTAATGATAACCGACAAGCCAAGACCACCAATTCAAAATTACATTATTACAAATGCTAAAAAACACAAAAAATGACTACACTACTCTGACTTCTGAGTCTGTTCTGATTTCTTCAACTCCAGCTATTTGAACGTGCCTATGCACACAATTACACAAAATTTTCCCACGTACGGGAAAAAGTAATTCGAATTACGAAAAGTTGTAATCAAATAATTAATATCAATTAGAATATTACTGCAACAAGATAATTTATGATTTACTGTTACACTACTAGCTAAAATACAACTACAACTATTTCAGTAACATTCACTATCTCATCGTCAAATTAATACTTATTCTGATGCATTTAGAAATGTCCAGATCCCAAGCAAGATTTAATTTTATCTTTAATCTACTTTCTTTCCCATCTTCCATTTTTTCCGAAAGACATAAACCTAATTTCTAGGGAACTGAAACTGAAAATATATCGTCGTTGAAGGTGCAAAAGTTAACATCCTCTCTAGAAATCCCATAACGTTACGAAAAAGATGTTAAGTTTTGCACCTTCAACGACGATATGCAATATACTTTTCTTTCATGTTACGGTTCAGTTACAAATCACTTCTGTTTCTTCGTCCTGTTTTGGTCACCAAAAAGGTATGTATTATGTCATCTTCAGTTCTCTCATTCATCCACACCTGCCATTCATCAGAGATAGCAACTTGACCCTTATAATGGTAATAACCAAGGTGTAAAAAAATTTTTACATCTCTTTGATAAAAAATCTCTCTTGATATTTAAAAACTGATCAGAAAAGTGTCGGTATTGCTGTAAGTTAATTAAATTTAATGTTCTAGAAAGATGCCTGGATGTCATAATAATTGTAATCTCTGGATTTTGATTCTTTTCTTGCAAAATTCATCGCTTTACACATGTTTTACAAACACAAAAAGTAGGGTGAAATCAATTCCAACAAAGTGGCTATTACTCGTTAATGTTAATAAGTGTTGTTGTCTTCGCCAGCTACAAAAACAAAGATAAGAAAAGAAGACTCACTTCAGAATAAATAATCTACCAAAGACCGGTATCCCCTCAATTCTATACCTTAACTTGCACACGTGTTTCAATCCAAAGGTACATATTGTCGTTGAAGAGTGAAATTAAAAGAGCTAAATTCATTATGCCCCGTGCGGAGCATATAATGCATGCTGAACTGACAGCAATACAATTGGTATTCTGCTTAAGGGGCCAGATGCATTTAGCTCTTTTTCACTCTTCAACGACGATATATTATTTCACCTTGGAGCGAAGTAGTACCTAATGAACTTTTCTCCTACAGATATAGCCACGGAAAATTTCTAGAAGTGAGGTTTGAAGACAGGGCTTTAGTGACACTGACTGTAATATAATACAATATAAAATACAAGTAGGTAATACAAGCAATATTGGAAAATCGACCACGAAGTTCACACTGGTCGGGGTCGGGGCAAGCTGGCAATATAAACTCATTAAGACCAGGTGCGCTGAAGACCACGTGACGTAACGCACTACTTCAGAGTACAGGAATAAACGCAGAACTGTCTTCAAGCTGCTTGTTATGGATTATGGAGACGTAGTGCGAGACTCTAAAACTTAGATCCAACCTGAACAAGAAGAACGTCACGTGATTCAGAGGCGGAGAATAGCGCAGCATTAGGAACGCTATAATCGCGTGTAGGTAAAATGGCAATTTCGCATTTTTACCGTACCCTGTACCCACATCGTGCAATAAATTATGGGTATAAATTATTTATAATATGTCCCTCAATGGACTTGGTAGTGAAATTGAAAATCAAATTATGATCATGATGAAAGTAAAGTTAGGAGCAATTTTATTAATAAATAGAATTATAAGGTAAGCAGTATAATAAATGCAATTGAGCACAACACCACAAAACATTACACCTAAATAAAATGAAACCAAACCAAATATGTATCAAGCAAAACTAAACCATTGAATTGCCTTGCGCCATACACTCAATCAAACTATACTTAGAGGGATTATCAATAAGGATTAGGCCCAGTATTGGGGACTAACCATGAACATTTATACATTCTTGAGTTGAGTACAATTAACG
Source organism: Ptenothrix huangshanensis (assembly GCA_036851915.1). NCBI lineage: Eukaryota > Metazoa > Arthropoda > Collembola > Symphypleona > Dicyrtomidae > Ptenothrix > Ptenothrix huangshanensis. The sequence continues at coordinate 41,389 of JAAXYX010000126.1, read as the reverse complement.
ACTCTGAGCAGAAACCCAAAAGTCAGAGAAATTTAAATGAAACTACATAATATAGGTAATTATACCTACATCTACCTACCTGCATTTGTGAAAGCTTCCAAAATCCTTAATAAATCCTAAAGTGAAGATCAAGACTATAAAGTGTGTACCTTACCAATGTGACTATGAATGTAGAGGAACAGAAAGTAAAGCAAAGTATATAAAATAAAAGAATAATAATTCCGTTCGCATTTTGCAGTTATCGTTACGGTTCAAGAATTAAAAAGTATCATACTCACATCCCATCGTGCACTCGGCAAACTTAAATTCATACTCAGGCCAGTGGAATGAAAAGAAAAAAGCCAAAAATGAAACCACACCAAATCGCGGTTGTATTGTTTTGAATGATATAGCATGCCATTATATTGTGGATTACACTGTTTCTGTTTCTCGTTCCTTTCAGATTTCAGATTCTACGTGAAACAGGTAAAAAATGTAATCAAATACAATACAATGCACACCATCGCATCGCGCTATATCACCACACTAGTCGACCACAGTATTGCAGTTTGCATCTACAATGCCATTACATTTTTTTTATCACGAAACAGAAGCAATATAACAAATACATAGAGTGGCGACGGCAATTGCAAATTGTTGCAAATATAATTAAAAAAATAAAGTTTAAAAAAAGTCTGGCACCCAACTCAACAAGTATATATATATTTACAGCTGCATAGGTACTGAAATACTAAAATCGCTAATCGCTATCTCATAAACTTTGAAAGAACATTTGGAAGGTACACACGAAGGAACATCCGCAGATTACACAGAGAATACGAGAAATATTTAATATCAACCTAATTAATCACAAACAACTGCACTAACATGAAAAAAATCAAAGTAACCAAACATCAAAGCACCAAGGCACATCCACTTACCAAAGTTTAGAAAAAATAAAACTCAAAAAGGTTTTCCTCCAACAAAATCCGCATAGACTAAAAGGTGGACGTACATGTCAAGTAGCAATAAAGTAAATAATAACAATCTTATCTCTATGCGCTATGCGCCCGTAAAACTGAGTCAAGTACTGACAAGAAATCATCAAATCACGGATTCGGAATAATAGTCACAGTAGTAGTCCAAGATGTAACCAAAATGCCCCAACCAAACTGTCCATTTCAGTTTAAACGCATCACGTACATATTTTTAGCATATCGTGGATCATTATCAGCATCCGTAATTATTTACTCCCAGTTCATGTTACGATATAATATACACTAGAATCAGAGCACAGGTACAGATTATTAGTTCTCTAAACCGTGCCATCAAATTTGTGCATATATATACTTGAAATTAATCTAGTATCTCAAACCACTCAATGATCATAGATGTTGATGGGTAGCTTCACAATCATCCTGCCACAATACATTTATTTTATATCCCACAAACCATTGTAGAATTCTACTACTTACTTAAAGAATTGAATACCCATCTACACATTTTTAACTGCTTTCTTACTAACAGCCACAATTATTAAGTATAATTTCTTGACGTTCACATCTACTTCTGGTATCAATAGTTAGTACTGATACTAATTGCATTTACATATTACTGAACACAGCTCTGGTTTGTTTACTCGTACTTTCAAGTTATGTTCAACCCAACCATCCAGTTCCTGAATATGATTGAATTGATTTGTGAATATATACGAACCAAAAGCTTATCAGCGATTGGGGCATTTAAACAAAACATTAATATTAATTAGTCCGAAAGCTTGCGAATTTTAAATAAAAGCATTTACCACGTAAAACCGTTGAAAAATATGGAATTAAAACATTAATAGCTATAATTAAATAAAGCAACAGTTTGAAAGTAGACAGTAGTTGAGGACGAATGACACCTCTCTGACGCTGAATTAGTATAACTAAAACTCCCACAACATGAAGTCTAAAATCTCCAAAACAACGAGGAAAAAGTTCAGAGATAAAGAAATTGGAGAACGGGGTTAAAATAAATTACGAGGAGTCGGATTTAGTGAGTTCGAGGACAATCCCAAAGACAATAAAGAACTTATTGCTCAAGATGGACTAACTAGTCCTGCATACTATGTCAAATCCCTTAAAATGAATGGTAATGTTACGCCTGTTCGAGATTTTTCTGGCGGCAACTTAGACGATAACCAACGCAGACACTGCGCGGAGAAGAAAATCCTTGGTCACGTTCTAGGCAGCTGTCATATTAGTCAGTTAATACGCAACAAATGGCATAGGTAATTACAAAGAATTACATAGAAGAAGTTACATAGAATTGCGAAAGTAATGAAAGATATGGGATTCTAGGTAACACAGAAAATTAACTGTGTTTTTTTAAAAAATAAAAGTGGAATTCCACTATGCGTAGTAATAGTTTAAAATAAAATGGAGCAGTTGATGCTTTGACATTATTTTGTTTATTATTAATTATTGTGTTTGAGAAAGAAATCAAAACGAAGAATAGACTATTACAGTTGTGTAACGCAGACTTGACTTGATAAAGTTTTTCTCCCTTTTCTGGTTTCAAAAACGTTTACACAGAACTGTTAAAGTTTGCATGCTACTCTGCTGTGTAAGGAAGCGCAACAACCTCAATCTACACTTTTTGAAACTACTCCAAGAGAACTACGCACTAATTAAACACCCCTGAAAATCTATTAACAGCGAAATCTTTTTCATTTTCAAAAACGAGGAAAATCCCAATTTTAAGTACTAGAAATCCCATACATAATAACATAGATATAAAATATTTTAAAAGCATTGAAAAAACAAATATCCATGTGGCTTCTCACACCACCTGCTCGTTACTTAAACCACCAAAATCAAACCATGAAACTACCAAAACATGAAAGCAAAATGTAAAAAACGCTCAAAAAATCGAGCAGCTTAACAGGACATAAATCACACGGCACCTCCTGCCCTCTCATAAAAAGGATCAAAATGCACAATATCCCCATTAAATTTGCAATAGAGTCCTCAAAAAACGATTTAATACCTACCCATACCAAAAGCCAAACCAAACCAAAGACCAAATCTACAGCTTACTTTGTCTTAATCTGCCCTTACCAACGCATCGGTATAAGGACAAAAAATTGTAATAATGATAATGAGGCACACAGAAAACAGATAATCCTTTCTGAAAAGTCATACCAAAACCAAACTACACCATATCATTATATACGAAAGGACCATACAAAGACAAAAGACAGCGGAAAAGTTCAAGATAAAAACTGACAATATGGCAAGTTTAAAAACTGAAAACCCCAAAAGTTTCTCAGCGACTCGGAAGAGCTCAAGACACGTCTCTTACTTGTCTGACTTGCTCACACAATCTTCTACAAGTCAAAGTCAAAAGTCAAAAACCAGAAACGATAAGAATTTCAAACTTTTTCCTTTGTACAATCCTACACCTCGTGCATCCTCTCTTAACCTAGGTACCTATGTTCTTTCGTATACAGTAGACTCAATTGTAATTTCTGATCAACAAGTTATACTAAGTGTACAACATTAGCATCATCACCGTCAGATATGATTTCCATAAAGCAAAGTACGGCGCAGGCAAAAGCAAAGGTGAAAAACTTAAGGCAAAGTTGAAAGGTGAGCAAAAGAAGGTAAAATGATCAAGAATTGAGCAGAATAAATCACGTGCAGCAGCAACTGCAACTAGAACCACAACTACTATTACCACTGCGACTGCAACTAACCAAACCATTGACTAAAGATAAATATTTAATAAGCAGCAATGCAACTCACTAAAGTAAAAGCCCAAACCAAAGGCAACAACTATTACCACTACAATACTAACTGATCAACATTTTTTAAATCTTGGTCTTGTAATTTTTTTTCCAATTGTACATACACCAAAGGAATACAAAATACGAAATGTGAATATTAACGAAACGAAAACACGTCTGCAAAACTATGTGAAGACTAAACACTAGCATCAGTCTGAGTCCTAGTGTATACGAACGTCCAACGTCCAATGTCCAACTCCAACTCTTCGTACTCGTAGTGAGTAATAATGTTCATCGTAGTGGAAGAACATCTTCGCTTCTTGCCACAGTAAGAGAGAGGAAAGGTAAGCAAACCAAATAGGATATGATGCTCTGCTGTTCTAGTCTAGGTATTCCTTATCCAATTCTATTCTATTGTATTGCATTGTAGATAGTAGATAGTAGCTACAGATCAGCATCAGCTTCACCATTATACACTTAAGCACACCTACATGATGATAAAGATGAAGACGAATACGAAGGTACCGAGTCATATCAAGTTTCGTTCGTGGTTTCAGTGTATAGTTACATAAATATATGTGAGTCGAAGAAAAAAGAAAGACCACTGACCTGTTGTGAAGTTGCAATTCCAGACGGCAAAGCTCTCAGCTTCTGCTTGCTGTTAGTAGTCCAAATTCTTTCGAGACGAGCCCAAGCTCTCGAACTTGATGCCATGGTGTTGTATATTTAATTGTAATTTGGTGATTGCTTCTCAGTTTCAGCCTTCTTCCTTCCGTCCTTCCTTCCTTCCTTGAGCAACTCGGTCGTTTCTTTTTCCCTCCCCACAACGTTAAATCTATTTGCCGATTCCCAATTCCAAACAGACGGACAAATTCAAATCCAAATTCGAAATCGAAATACTAAATCAGTATATGCCGATTAGAACAAGAATTAAGTAGAACAACAAATATCATCAGTAATAACAATTCGGTTAAACGATAAACGTCGCAGATGATGAAGATCTGAAGACAGAAAGATCACATGAAGACGAAGACGAAGGACGGAGATGTTGAGAATACCTCTACTATATTGCTAATGGAGTTTTCCACTGGATCACTCACGGACTATATATATGCATGTGAGGAAATGTCTGGACTGGAGTTGCAACTGTCCTTGTTGTTGTTATTGTTGATCTTCGTCGTCTTCTTGTTCTGGGGCTTTTGCTTAGAAGAATGGCACGTCTTTTTCCGAACACCAACAAACCATCAAACACTAAATAAACACTAACAAATGCACATGCACACACCAACTACCTCTCGATCCTATTCCTACTTTCAAGCTTCCAACCTTACGGAGGGGAACCGATAGAGGAGAATCCAAATCCAAGATCCTCAGGAGATACTGGAAGATGTTTTTAGTGGTAAAGGTATTCGAAGCGGTAGGGGTAGCGGTAGTGGCAGTGGACGTGGATGTTTACGGTAACCGAACCAAGTAAAATAAAGTCAAGCAAACCAAACCGTCCAGTGTGCAAAGTGAACTGAGTCTGGGAAGGAGGTGGCAGGTAGGATTTGTACTTGCTTATGACAGGACTTGAGTCGTTCCTCTTCTCTTCTCACAATGAGTTGCAGGTACCTCTCAAAACGATGAACAAGATTTTTTGCTTCTTCAATTCTTTGAATCTGATTCTGATTCTTCAAGCTTCAAACTACAGGTACGGGCATGGTTGCTGCTAATGTTACTGTTACTATTGCTACCGTGGAAGTCTTAATGCCGAGTCTAAGTAGAAAGCCGACGTCGAGGGAGCAACAATGCTGAGAAACTGACTGTGATTGCTGACAATGACTGAGAGTGACTGACGTTCACGTTAACGTTCACAATGGCAATTCACGAGTGAGTCGAGTCAAGCCAACCCAAGCCAATTGAAGAAACACTACAATCTTTCTTACTTTGGAGAATCTTGCAAGTTGTCCAATCTCAAGTTTCACTGCATCACAACTTTGGGTATATAGGTACAGAAAGTTAGTGTCAATGGTTAAGAGTTAATATTAAATGGTTGGCATGGGTATTACCTTAGTTTGCTTTTGCCTTTCCTTTCATCCACTTCTGCTCTGCCTAGCTTTGCTTCGACAATAAGCCAGATTGATGCAGAAAACTGTTTCTTGAGTTTAGTTCAGTTTATTTTCAATTTCAAACCCCTCATTTCATTCCTCATGCCTTCTTTCAGTCTTGGTCATATTATCATTGTCATACTCATACCACAGGTATAGCCACATTTTTTACATCCATAGTGTAATTATATGTAACGCATGTGGACATGTGTTTAGATGCAGGTAGGATCCTAATCCTTACTCCTACTCTTACTCAGTGGTTCTTTTTCTTGTCCTCTTTTTCCTCGACTATATTACTATATTTACCCAACAATATTTGAGATATATATATATATATGAGGACGAGAGGATATTGTACGGTGGTGATATGTTGTACGATTGTAGGACAGCTAGGCAGTTGGCAGTTGGCAGTTGGAGGAATCAATGACTGACGACTGACGAATGACGACTGACGATGAAACTGGCAAAGACGAAGGAGTAGGTCAAAAAATTTTACAGTTATAGTTTACTTCGCCATCCATTAAGACTAAGGAGCACGGGAGTGCTAATACTAATGCATTTCCATAGGGACTTTGGGTATCGGCAGTAAATAGTTGTCTTCACTAAACTAGTCGTTGATAGTTGCAGGCACCTCGAAGATGCAATTGCAGCTGAAGTTGAAATAATTTCAATTTTTCACAGTACTGATGATTCAGCGATGACTTGAACTTGATGGCGAAGATGATGATGAAGCTCTTAATGATGAAGGAAAAATCTGATGAAATATTTAAGCCCCACTTGACTCAAATCACGCTGTTTCCGTTTTATTTTCCGCTTCCGGACTATGAAAATATCACCAAGATCCTTTTTGTCTAATAAATAATACGGAACAACTTTAAAAATTATACAGCACAATCGAAAAAATCACAAAATTTTCATTTCCAGTGTCAAAATTGAATAAATCATATGAGATCACATCACCTTTAGTAATCAATTTTTTGTCTTAAAATAGCGAGGTGTTCGGTGGCGGAAAAAAAATTAATTGTTATTACCTTAACTAACACTAAAATAAATACTGAATAAATGAATGAATGAATAGTGTTCATTAGTCTATCAGTATCAATGTCATTTGCACCAGTTTACACAGCTCTATGTATAATTAGTTCAGCGTTTTATTGTATCTTACTAAAAGTTATTATTTCAAAGATGTCTCCTTATGGTTCCTGGTTTTTGAACACCCTAGTAGCTGTTGTATCAGACTATTAAAATAATACCGATATTAAACACATTAATTAGGATAGAAAATTAATGAAAAAAGATTATTAGTAATTCGATGGTAGTGACAATGTTATCTCCCTGCGTTTGGTATACTGACACAATGGCAATGGTATCATTACATTCTTGATGACCGTAGTTTTGATGCGAATGTAAAACGCTTCAGTCTTGAATAGATATTTTATAAATTCCAAATTTCATTTGATTTTAGACTTGAATTTTTCTCATTAATATTAGACTTTTTTACCTGATGAATATTATATTATTGACTATTACACTTTCATGCAGTATTACACTAAACTTGGCTTACTTTTTCAAATTAATTAAGTATGTTGATCTTAGGTAGATAATTGCAGGCAAAGTTAAACTAATCTTGCTTGAATTGGATTCAATAACACATGGATTGAATACGATGCGGGATATAAACTGACTAAAAAGAAACAACTAAATTATTATCCCTTAGCACGAACCATGAACTGTGCAGTTGAACTTTGACTTGGACTTTAGCTACTACTGACGCCTAGGGTTTCAATCTGTTTTATTCGACAGTGTACACATGTTCGGTACCACCATCAGTCAAAAATTTCTAAAATAGTAAATCAGTATCAAGTGCGCATTCAAATTGCTTAGTATTTACAACGATACGCACGTACAATATATGACACGACAAAGGCAGAACGTTGCAATAAATAATAATTGCTTAATGCATATAGTAGAAATATAGTTTCGTCGATTTTGAAATTATTTCAAGCTGTGATTGTGCAGCTTGTAATTATTATTATTATTGTAGTTTATAAGGCATCCATAATCAAAAAACAGTAAACGAAACTGAACTTTAAATCCAAGTAATTATACACGATCAGAGCATAATCATAATCAAAAATTTTTTACGTCTATGAATAATCAAATCACAAATTGTCATTTAATTATGTCACACACAGACACTGATTTGGTATTTGATACAAAGAAATCTGCAACCGCTGGCAGTGGCAGGATTATTATACAAATTGCTGAATATTATGAAATACTCAACTAACTAGTACGTAACTATTATAGAAAGAAGTTGCAAATTTTGAACTGAGCTTACAAATTCCTGCTTGAACTTGCTTCCCCGTATAAGTTCTTCTCTTTTGATTTTTATTTGATAATGACGATGACTAGAAGAATTGAACTGTTTATAATTTGCAGCAAAGGTCGAGCGGTTTCTGTACGCTTTACTTTAACTGTTTTGTACGGCGTAACCCTGAAGAAACAGAAAACCGAAACTGAAGATGGTGTCAGGTATCATCAGGTCGCACCGAAGGCTTGGAATAATTTTGGTGAAGAAAAATAACATTTTACTTCCAGTGGCTGTTTCCAACAATTCATCAAAACGAATTGCTTATTGTTATTTGTATACATATATTTTGTGCTTCGTGAACTGATCCATTTTTAGCTTTGACTTTGGACTGGATTACTGATCCGTTTGTGGTTTCGGTTTGGAATGAGTCTAGTAGGAACCTAAACTTGATTAACATTGTGTACAGTGACTTAATATTTTTTTAATAATTATATTTCGATCCGTGATGGTAAAACATTTTACGGACTACTTGGGTGGTTCCGATTCTAATTCTGATAATACTTTTGCTGTACTTTTGCTTATGATTTTGCAACTTTTTTTTAGTCCAAATTAGTTTACCGACGACCGACGATGAAGCCAAAGTTTGACGAATGTCGATTGGGAATTTAAGATTCTTTTCGCATTTTTTTTGCTTTGGCACTGATTGGAACTGAAACGCATAAAATTGTAATGCAAAAGGGGGAAAATACTAGCAATTCAAGCAAAATTTTGGTTTCGGTGTGAAGTTAAAAAGACACTGAGGAATTGTGTGTGAATTTTGAACACTTTCTAGGATATAACAAGAGCACCAATTCAAAAATGGTAGTTTGCGAGAACACGTGAAGCTCTTCCCGCAGTATTGCACGTGCTCGGTTCGTTTCTCTTCCTCAAGCTAAAGCATTGAATTCAGTTCAATACTTTCTGTAACTACCCTGATATGATCTATGATTAGGTATAAATTATTATAAATATCAATAATAACTAACAATAGCGATTTTTGATGCTCAACTCTTCAACTCCTTATTTAAGCATCTAGTTGGCACATATAGGTCATAGGTCCAATCTTTTAATAGCATGACCTTCTTATTTGTTTATTTTGTGGCTGATACTGATTAGGGTTATGCTCGAGGAGAATCCATATTATACTCAATCAAATCAGATCGAATCAAATGCAACACCGGATTAAAATATCCTACTACTTGAGAATGCAATCAAATAATCATGAATAATTAGAAAATGCTACTATGAATCAATACCAATTTATTGATTTTAATCTTTTTTCAAATTCTTTCACAATCATAAAATCAACCACTTTTCTGATACGCTTCAAAGTGTCTGTTTGAATGTTGAAAAATTACAACTCGTAATTATAAATACTACAGCTAGATTGGATTAAACAACTAATTTGATTCATATAACAGTAATAATAGTTATTATTGTCTATTTGCCTTTCTTCGGTTCTTCGGTAGTTTCGTCCTGCTCCAAGTCCGGCTCCTGAGTTTTGGGTTGTTTCGGTTCAATCTTCACTTCCTTGCTAAATGACTCCTTAATTTTATCCATGAGTTGTTGTTGTCTTTCTATCCTCTTAGCTTCTTTCAATGCCTTCTTCTGAGCCTTCTCTTTCTTTTCCAATAGTTCCTGGAATTTCTCGTCCCTTGGATCAACTGTGTAGCCAAAGTGACGGCGAACTTCTTCCATAAGTGCTTCTCTCTTGGCCTAAAATCGCAGAGATAGACAGAGAGACAGTCGGTAATAAATTATTTTCATACTTCAACTTTTTACTGCTTTACCGCACACATTGTAGTAATAATAATTCCCTATTATACATTAAAGTTACATCATGCGTAATTAAAGAATAAATGGATAGAATTTTAGATCTTGCGTACAATATATTCGTTTGGTACAAAAATCAAAGTGGAGATTAAGACAATTAAAAATTTTACAGGTGAGTATGCTTAGGTTAATTTTAAAATTGAAAGTCATACAAACATTGTAATAATTATTCTTATAGTAGTTATAATTATTGCATACCTTGGCAGCAGCAGCCTCCTTCTCCTTCGCAATCTTTCTGTTAAAAATATCTTTCTTCATCTTCTCCACCATTCCCATCTTCTTTTCTAGTTCTTCAGTCCTATAAGAAAAAACAAAACATTTCTTCATTACGGAAATCCTCGTCCTGGCCGTTTCGAGTTCTTTTTAGACCCGAAGATAATGTATAGCAGCAGAAGTATAAAAATACAACATAATTTATTACCTTTTATTAAATTCCTCCTGCTCAAGACGCCTCATTTCCTTCCTCCTGTCAACCATTTCTTGCAATGTAAATGGATACGCTACCCTTTCGTACTCAAGTTTGGCCTCAATATCCTCATGAGTCGGCCACATGAGACCTGGAAGAACTCCACTCTTCTCCCCATAAATGCCATAAGTGCGACGTTTGTATCGGACAGTGTGATGCGTCCAGTATGTGGGAGTGGGATGTGGCACTTCGCCATGTATGATTCGTCTATGATAAGGTCTTAAACGGGATTTATTTCGTTTCTCCAATACCTCTTCCTCCGTCAGTATCTTCGGCTCAGGTTGAATCACATCGAGTTGCACGTAACTTTCAACGTCCCCCTTGTCTTCCACAACATCACTATTTGCACTAGCTTTCGAAGCAAGGTAGCGGTGTACAGTTAGAAGAGGAGTTGACTTCGACTTAAATGATGATGACGGTGACGATGCACATTGGCATATATATTTACTAAAAGCCCTTCCAGTTCCCACATCAAATTTACTCCCCAATCCGAAGCCAAATCCAAAGTTTCTCGACAGCAGTTGCCCCAAAAAGGAACTCTGCACACCCGATTTCACCGCGACTCCCTTCATCGTCTCAAATCAATCTCCTGTTGTAACCTGTGAACGAGGTCGAGTTTTATTTCGCTTCCACAACACGTTACTGTTCAGTCAGATTCTAAAAGAATGTCAAACACACTTTTCACATGTTAACATCCCAGGTTATCATATACATAATTAATATTAATTATAGGTCGAATAATGATATGCATTTCTGTCACCCGCTTGCATTTCAAACCTATTACCTACATTTAACTTTAAACCGGAGTTAAACTCTTGCAAAACGATGCATTTTCAAATTCGGTTGATAGGAACTACTCCAATAGTAGAAATGGAATAGGTAGTTTTTAACAATTGAACCGACAAACCAAAATACCTCTTGTTGCAATAATAATATTGATTGTAATTACCGTATGTAGTAAATCAGTTAGGCTGTCTTCCGTGATTGTTTGTTTAAAGCACCAGCCTTTTATTTTATCCTGTATCCTGTTATTTCAAAAAGTACTACACTGAAAACTGAAAATCCACGTTTGCAAAAAATCCCCATAGCCTCGATTCACGCTTAAATATACCATTGAGTGATAGAGTTAGAATAGAACATCTAACATCTTCGAAACAAAACCTGCTAATTTTGAATTTGGTTCATATGGGTTCAGCATCTAGCTCCGTTGTAGAGTAACTCCTTCGAATCCTCTTATTTCGCCTTGCACTTACATGTTTCGGAGAAATGTAAACAGTTGACACTGTTGACAGTGCGATATTGACTTCTCTTGAACCATGTGATGCAGAGTCCCTGAATCTGAATCTGAATTCTGAATGTAGTCATGTATCGATGTATCATGTATGTTCTATGAAAGTTGGAAACTGTGAAACAGAAACACTTTAGACTTACATAATTGGAACTGGAACATAAAATAACACGACATTCCAAGGCAAATAACCGCAGCTTGGTTTTGCTGTGGCTGTGACGCTGTCATCGGTAATCTGTAATAGTAATTGCAATTATACCTAAACACTAAACTGAGTAACTGAGCCAGTATACTTACCTTGGCTGAATCTGTGTCGGAATTTAATGTTTAATCCACAATAATCCACGTCCATCACGAGAGGTTATACAATGGAATTGAGACTGAGTAAATACAGTCACAGTTCCGATCACAACCGTGGCCACATTGACGTGGACAATAGTTGCAGTTGATAAAAAGTTATTTGTAGGCATTTTGTAACCATTCAATTAAAACACATTCGCTCAGCATTCACAGCCTCGTCATCTCCTCAAAAGCTCAACGTCAAAGTTCGATTTATTACGACATCCGACCCATTCCTCTACATCCACAGTTGACAGTCATAATATAATCCATAATCAATAATCGGTTGTCAGTTGACTGTAATATTTTAATTATTCCACACTTTCAAAAACATTTGATTTACGAAAAGCAAGATTCGAGTGATTACTTAAAGTTCTAACTGACAACATTTATTATAATTGAAAAAAGTTGAAAGTTTAGTTGAAGTGTAACAAAAGTTCTAGTGAAAATTCTGAAAATACAATTTTCGTAATCGAAATCGCGATAAATGCTATGGGTAATTCTTGATGGTGTTTTTAGGTTTAAATTTTTGTAATTTAACTTACTGTCGGTGTCGGTGTACATTCAACCTTCAACCTTGTAAATATCTTTTAAATCAGTTCATTCTGCTATTTACTTTGTAGTATTAGCATTGGTGGTCTGGTGTGGCTGTTTGTATTGAACTGAATAATATTTCGATGTGTATTGTATTATTAGTAATAGTAGCAGGCCACATGTATCTGTCTGTAGTCTGTCATCTGTGATTTTTTTTGCTAGTAATTGCAAATACTATTCAGCATTGTATGCATGTACGTATGTGATAATTGTAATCAATTCAAAAATAAACCAAATAATATCGAATAAACTCAAAGCTACTAGGCTTGGGTTTTAGGTTAGAATATGATTGATCCGACTATTTATTACGTATTTAATGAACGCATGTTTCATGATATGTTTGATAGAGCATGCAGACTATGACCGACTGCTCGCAGATCCAGAATTAAATTCCAGTTCCAGTGGATCCAACTTGAATTTCAGGCATTCCATTAACTCCAATTCTAAACTCAATCCCAGCGGCAAAATGGGAAATATTCGAGATTGGCCTAGGAAACGGCGAAGCTTTCAGTTTGCACTAATTGGGATTTTTGCCACGGTTATATTCCTTCTATTATCGTCGCACTTGTGGAATGCGTCCGAGAAGGGGATAGATGGAAACGGTTTAGAAAGTGCACAGTTTGTCAGTAAAAACAATCTCCGCAGAGGCAATTATCTACCGGCACTGAGCGTGCCAGAACTATCCCCTGTAAGTTAAGCATTCAAACTACCAGAATAACTATCTCTATTACCTCCACTATTACAGAGTTTATTTTTATGCTAATGATCAAAATTCATTTTGTTCTCGATTTTACATATTGTAATTGTGATTTGAGGTTGTGTTTGTGATTTCTTCAGATAGAATATCGAAGACTGTGCTATCCATCCCTTCCTCACAATTTCAGTATTTCGCATGTTGTCGAGAAGTTCAAATTAATGGCTACATCCAAAGTGGCGGAATGTGTAGAAATAGCTGAAATATTTTCACACATTTATCAAATTACCAAAATCAAGGGGCAAGTTGTTCTACCCGAACAGTTTGTTCCTCAAGTGAAGGGTTGGCTGAATAATGATGAAAAACTTTTTAGCAACATTGGAACTCAAGTACTAATATATAGAACTATAAATACAGTCTAGTGTATTATACCGATATTTAGAAAATGGTTGGATAGGAATGAATGAGTGAAGAGTTTTTATATTTTTGTTTTTCTGTTGTTTTTAATTTTTCCAAGGATATATTCAAAGTTACTAATAAGGTTTTTGGGGAGTCGTCAGTATTCAATATGCTTCGTTCTAAAAGACCAGTTTCGAAACCTTCGATGGATCCGATGGAGTATGTGGAGCAACTTGCAAGTTCCACAGAAGCCACCTGTGATTTCTGCAATTTTCAGCAGCACACTGCTCAAGATGTTTTCGGTAGAATTACTAATCGCTATTCAGCTAGTGCCTCGAACACGTTCAAAATAGCTAAGTTTCATGGACTATTTTTTCCCCTGAAGCACCACCCTTTGAATATCTCCTACGAGGCTTTAAACGATCTTTTTCTCAACACTGCTGGGCAGTGGATCCAGAAAGCATTCCAAACGGATTCCAGTCAGGCGTAAATATTTAAATAAAATAATTTCTTATTTTTCTTATTAAGGCAGCAAAAAATGGGGTTGTTTGAACTTGTTATTGTGCTAAGCTTGCTTATTTGAAAATACAAATGATTTTTGAATCCTTTTTTATAAACATTCTCAGACTCTCGAAATTGTGTTCTACTCCAAAATTTGTCTTGTGAAAGAACCATTTCCAACTTTTTCAATCCTGAATTATCCTCAAACTGTACCTTTTTGAAAAAGTTGAACCTTTCTACCTATATTGTGCGATTTGTAATTTGAGTTCTCTCCGAACTGAGTTTAAAAAACGGGCCCATGTCTAAGTACGCTTTTGAAATTTGAAGCATTCTAAAATTGAGCTTTTTACGGAGTCATTTGTACATAATACGCTTATGAAAGATTTTTTCCCAATATTGAGCTTTTTAGAATTTTAAAACATTTCTAAATTATGCGTTCTTGAAATTTGAATTGGTCCTAAAATACCTGGTTTCGAAATATTAATTTCACCTAAATTATGCTTTTTTAAAACTTAAACTATTTAAAACAAAATTCCTTTCATTTTTGTTCCGCGTATTCTCGTCATTTTATGATTATGATTGTCACCATTAATGTCTTGTTTTCTTTTCAGCTACGTGACTCTGTTGTTTGATACACTTCCCCATGCTGGGGCAAGCCAGGTTCATCCCCACGTTCATGGACTCACGGACTCGAGGCAGTATGCCGGCATTTTCAACAGTCTACGCGATGGCACGTGGGCCTACTACGATGAATTCAAACGGTTCCTGTGGTCCGATATTCTCCTCGTACATTGGGCTTTGGGAATGGTTGTCACTGAAGGAAATGCCTTCGCCATCATTCCTATAACTGCTCGTAAGGATCACGAATTCATGATCTTAGCCGACAGTATGAATGTCGATTCAATCAAACTATTGTATCGTATCCTCCAAGCCTACCGAAATCAACTGGGGACATTTTGCTTCAGCTCCAGTGCCGCCCTCCCAGTTTTGGGTGCCCCCCATGCAGGGCTTCCGTTTGTTTACAGAATCGGATCCCGTGGGGATTGTACCTCTCTTCGGTCCGACGTTAGTTCTTTAGAATTGTATTCCATCAACAACATTAATTCTGATCTGGCCAAAACTTTGCAAGCTTTGCAGAGCACCAAGATGGAATCTTAGATCCTAGGTCTGAATCCCAAGTAGCTTTAGTTAAATAAATGGAAACGATCAAAGGGCAAACCTGAACCTGAAATGCTGATGCTGATTTTATCACCATCGTACATATTTGTTAATAATTACTTACTTGACTTCAGTATTTATTTATATTTATTTATTACTTGTACTATAAAATTTGCAAATGTTACTTAAACTATATTATGTACATACCGTAAAATTGTCTGACCCTTGTCCTCGCTGTTGACTACAGAAATGTTGACGTTTGGCTCGACGCGGATATCATTTTCCAATCATATTATCATGTTATTGTGTTAAGTAGATTATAATCTTGATTTAGTTAGGTAACTATTCCTGTTATGTTGAGTTACGGAATTGTGTCATTCAGAGAGTAGTGTATTCAAACTACGTGAAGCAATTACTTAAGTAATTACATAATTTAAAATAAGTTGAAGGTGTCGTACCTGTTTGCACAATCGCATCGCAATTGAAATAACAATCACTGAGTGATACACAAACTTTCATTCTGGGTAAATTTTCTTAAACAACCAAGTTGATGATCCACGTCACTTACATACATTGTACATTTTCAGACTGCTATGTATTATACTAAATTATAGTCGATTTTGACAAAGTTGAGATTTTGACTCTTTTCAACTTTATTTAAGCGAAGTGAAATACCTGTAATTCTATAATCTTTAAATGAAAACTACAGTCTTGTTTTTCACCAAAAATTCCTTCTAACTACGGAATTCTACAATAATTCGGGTACAAGGTTTAAAAGACCGATTTCTCGGAATCTGCATGGTAAATCATAAAATTACATACGTCTTGAATTTAAAAAAGTTAACATGTAAGGTGTAAAGCAACTGAGACTGTTTTGAGAAAGAAAAAATTCACATTTTTTCTACTTCCTTGTGTCAGTTCTATTAACTACTGTATGCCATTGCAAAAAGTGGACAATCTTGCATTTTGGAACGGAGAAAAGAGTTCAGCGTTGTGCTCTTGGACATTTATTTTAAAAAAAATCTTGATTTAAAAAATAAATTAATCCTTCCCTAAATAAATGAGTAAACGAAGGTATTTTGAGAATAAAGTTCAGCTCTTGTTATAAGAGCTATGGTGCCCAGCGAAATACTGCTTAAATGTGAATTTCCGTTCGAATTTGCATAATAATCACAAAACAAATTACTTTTAGCAATCACAATACGACGATTGTTGCGACGCTTGCTTAATGCTACGAATTTAGCAAATAAAAGTCCTCTACACCGTTTTTATCTTCATTTCTTATAAAAGGTATGCTTACAAGTATACTTAATATAGCGTTTGTATTTCTTATTCTGTGCTATTACATAAATATGATTATGTCATCTCATGTGAGTCACTGTCACTATCATTATTACTACCACTGACAAAGAATTTGCAGAACAGTTAACTAAAATGATGTACCTAAATCTATCGTTTACCAAGTATATTCTGAAAATTATTAATAACCTTCTAAATTCTGACCTCAAAGACTAAACTAAATGGACTAAAATGTCCCATATAGGTATGTATCTGTGTTCAACAATGGAGGATTCATGGACAAGGCTTTGCCTTTGCTTGCATTGATTAATAAACCTCAGCATTTATTTTTGCCTCGTTAGTCGTCGTCCTTTTGGGTTGGTTGTTCGTTTGCGTTCAGCACTTGCTAGTAACATGAACAATAGAGATAGCAATGTACCTAAGTACATAGTTATGGTTGAAATTACAAACGTGGATTGCAGATGAGGAAGGAAAATTGGAGTTGACATTAGTAGTCGCGGACTCTGACTGACAACCGACAGGGGACTAGTACCGAGGAAAAAATTGGCATTTCCTTTTTTCCATTCCATGTTCTCAACTTCCCAAGCAAAGAACATGGTTACCTACACATTCACGGTCACACGGGCACGGACACGACATGGCAAAAATGAGAGATGACAAACACGCAATTCCATAATAGCGGTCATAATTACAATAGACTGTTACTATTTCGCATTTCAGTGTCTGCATGGGACCTTTGTGAAAAGTCGAAAGTAAACTATCTACTGTCAACTATACACTCACGAACTCACGAGGGAAGAGTCAAAACGAGTTAGTTGGGAGGTTGGAACAAAGAACAAACATACAGAGTCGAATTTTTTCCCACATACGCGCAGACCATAAACTAGAAATAACCTTCTGGGGACGCCGTATATTTAAAGGAAAATGCATAACATGGTCTAATCGTAGGATTCGTATGTGGATAAAAAATTATACTTATGCTAAATTCTACCGACTCCTTATTTTTTGGATGTTTTTCTTCTTTTGTTGAAATACATGCATTCTTTTTCGAAAAGGGTCATGAATCAGCTTCTTTTCAGTTTAGAATTTTTTTTATTTTTTCCTTATGTGCCACTGCCTGAAAATATAAAATGGTTATATTTTACTCCTTTTTTGAAAAAGTTCATTTAGCTCTTCTAACTTCTAATTCTACATTCTACCATATTCATATTTCTGAATTTGAATTCATTATTGCTTCCCTTTAAATTTTTAGTTTTAGTTAAAGATTAATTAAGGATCACGCTTACGAAAAATGTGTTCATCAATTAAATGCAAGACACCCCACACTCCGAAGTACATACTGTAGAGAAAATGGAATACATAATACAAAAAATAAAAGACATAAAACAGCAAGTTTATGTTAAGCATACTGAGTCTATTTAGGCTATCCTCGTTGGAGGACAGTGTCAAGTATATTTTAACAATTCTTTTATTTTTATGTTTTGAATATGTGGCAAAAAATATTCGGAGTCATTTGCGAACAAAATCGATGGGACCCTTCCCTGGTAAGTAGGACTTGCACTCTCTCATACAAGCTCATTCTGGGGTTCAAAATTCAAAATGAAATTCAACTCAATTCAATGGAGGACCATCGACCCTAAATGTTGAAAAGTTATGCAAACAAATTCAAAGGCAAAAATATTACAGATTAGAACAATGTCTATGAAGACAAAACTTTGTAATATTTGGTCTTTCCTTCAACTTGATTTCCGTGTTTATTTGTTTAGCCACTAAAATACATGACATAAGTCTAAATTATTTCAACTTAAATAATCCATGGTTGTTGTTACCTAAGCTTAATAATGACCGGGTTGCATTGCATGTTCAAAATGTCAAACTCTAGTTCAACTGACACGATCCATCTGCCGACTTCCAGGGTGTTAAGGAAGAGTGGTACTGCCTATGTTACTTTGTGGCTGAGCACTGAGCACATATAATTATATGGTATACATAGACATTTGAAATGACGGTCCTTAAAACAGTTGCTTCAAATTCTTACTGCGGCTTTAAGGTACACAGCTGGACTATGGACCGTTAGATTCACTGAAATTTTTATCAAAACCCTTTCTTATGGAGCTACCAAATTGCTACGGCGTAGCTCTATCTTTAGATTGTCTTTTAATTTCACTCGCCAAAACAAAAGTGAAGAAACGAGGATAAATATGTAGGTATGTAGGCTCACATTATTTATTTGCAAAGCAATTCTACTAACTATGTACTAAAAGAACAGCAAACGCCGGAACCGAAGTTCCCGGAGAATGAAATACAACAGCAGTATAGTAATAATAGTATAAAAAATTATTAGAGTAGTTTCCGCACTTCCGTATTTCAGATTCCAAAATTGCAATATCAAATAAATGGTTTAATTGACTTATCATCGCCATTATTATGACTTGAAAGTTTGCATACATTAGATTATTACAGTGAATGGGCAAGTAGTACTTACAATTTCGAATCCAATACTTTTTGAGCATTATAAATAATAAAAACTAATTATACCCGCAAGGTTCATAGCTACTTTTATGCACCATTTATTTACGTGGATTATGGACAGAAATCTGTTTAGAAATCATTCAACAACAAAAACCGCAACATTTGTAATACAAACAATCAAATCCAAAGCCGAAAGTACCGTGGAATTGGCTACTTATGTAATTATATAGAAGCCCTTAGTTCCCTATTCTTATAACAGGTTTTTTGCATTACGTAATAATAATGTATGTACGTGTAATAAATAGTATTAGGTAGTCTAATAATGTGTTTGGGACTGAAATGAAACGAGGCAGAAGGAACGGAACGATGATGTCGTCGGGAATAGGAATAAAATGGGAAGTGAGGAAGTCATTCATTATCTCTGGCTCAAAAACCAAGCTAAACTCGCTCAAATCGATTCCAATGAAATCAAATGCCCATACCTGCATTCTATTTATATTTCTATTTCTATAATTATACCAACAGATTTAACTATATCATTATGTAGTAGTGTAGTATTCAGATGGACCATGGTCAGAGTCACAGTCAGAGTCCGTGGTTTTGGCTTGGGTATTATTTGATTTAATCCTTCTCGTTCAATTCCGTTCTTTTATTCTATAATTCCATGATTACCTGTTCAACTGTCATTTCCGATTCAGATCAGATTGCAGCTGCATTCCTTCCTTTGCCACAATCACAATCACAATTCGTCGCGTTGTCGTTGACATTATTCACACATTTCCAGACATTTTCCATTTGACAGTCAGCATTCAAAATACTATAATTACTACAGTACTACAAGACTACAACTAACTTTGACTTTATGTCACATTCTGCACAATTCCTAGATAACAGCCGAGTCACATTACCGATACCGACACTGACGTCGACATTATCCATCTAAAAGTATCTTCTAAATTTTTCACCATCCCGTTTGTTAGTATCTTGTACCAGTTCTCCAGTAGTTTAAAACTGTGCACCTTGTTGTTTAAAGAGTTTTTCTGCTGCTGTACGTTAAATATTTGTGTTAATTTGATACTTTTAGTGAATTTTCGATAGTGATACCTATACGTGTAGGCACGTAGTAAGTGCAGCCATACATAATCCTACTTACGTACATGATAATTGCAAGTAGTTGGAACTTTTTTGTTTAAGTTTCCGAAGTTCTTTCCTTCCTTTTTATGACATTAATCCAATTTTATTTGTTTCATCAAAAATTACTGTAAACTCAAAATTAAACTGACTATCATGTGATATGCTGTATTTAAAATCTTTACATTGATATTTGACAAGTGCAACATTCCCCATGGGTTTAAAAATTGAGCACATAAATATATGTGAATAGAACATAAAATCTGATTTGTAGACACTTTAGTTGCTAAATTTTCAAAGACTATAATAATCTGCTCAAAAATAGGAAGTGCTCATTAAACGCTTTTTAAAAAGTGGAAAGCATCAGATAGGAGTGAATATTGAAAATAATGTAGGTAATTTCAATTACGGCGAGCTTCAAAACGTGTGCAATACTAGGTTTGTGAGAATTCTGAAAGGAGGAAAATTATTAGTTTCACACTTTTCAAAAAGTTACAAAAAACATGGTAATTACTGTATGAAAAGTAATATAAATTTTAAAATCTGACTGATGAGAACTTGAAAAAGTTGGGACGGCCGTAGGAAAAGTGCAAAACTTGTGACTGTGTGTGTATCAATTAAAAACAATAAAGCTCAACATTATTGTAGTGAATCGAAGCTTGTTTGACAAATTGTTATATGAATGGATTTACAAAGTGTAATACCTTCACTAGATACACCTACTAATGCAATAATAATATTACAATAATTTAGACCCTCTTTGCACGCTACATTTTTATATGTATAATTATTTAAATTGACAATATTAGTATTTACATTATCCACACTTTTTTTCAAAATTTAAAAAAAAAATTTCATCCTGACGCATTGTGAAACATTTGCAGTGATGATTTGATTTTCCTCGAATTAGCCATCAAAAATACCAGTAATAAAACAGTATTTTGAATATTTCTTTACAATAAATAGTTTAGGGGACATCGTCTTTCGCTGGTCATTATGATTTGCTATAGTACGATGAAGAGTGGTACAGTTAAATTTCGAATTCAAATTACAAAGGCAGTTGAATAGAAACTTTTGTAGCTTTTGTTTGGAACTGTAGTTTTAGGGGTAGTTTGAACCGGGTAGACTAGTATTTAGCAATAGTAGTGCAGGGTCACTTGAAAATCCGCCGGTGAAAATATTGAAAATGCATCTACTTTCGGGTTTAGTTAGTTTCAGATCATTGCTTTTTAGACGAGATTTTTGTACAGGGCTAGTTACAAAGTTAGTTTTATACTTTTGTATTATTTTTACGCCACCGTCCGAGTTTGTACCGTCCACGTTAAGTGCACATCTTCTCGCCGCCTCCACCACTACACAGGTATGTACGCTATCAGAAATAATCATTATCGTTTTTATTGTAACGAAAAAATTCAAAATATTACATCTGGTTTTTCTCAATAATCTATTGCTAAAACATAGTCATGGTAAGTTCTAGACAAAGTCCAATAATATTATTAGAAAATTTTAAGGATTGCGTTTAGACATTCTTGAAAAGCTACCAAATGAAAATGCTGCATTCAGATATTTTGGTGAAAGGGGAAAATGTATTTAATTACAGGAGCTGCAAAATATTGAACTATATAAACTATTTAGCGTCAAGGTAGCTTGCAAGGACATTTAAAGCGTTTTGTGGTACAGAATCAAAATCATTTATCGTTAGATGTTTTTTTAATGAATTCAAATGTTTCATTTAGCTACCCCATCAAAAGTCTAAAACTTTCAATTTATACAGTTTTTGAAATGCTAGAGGCATATTACCCTACTTTTAAAAACTGAAAGCTCTATATGTGAACCCCGATAAGGAAAACTGTTTCCACTTTTATATCACCATCGATTTAAAAAAAAGTTTAGAACGCTCTTTTTCAATAATATTTACTTAGAAAAGCGGTAAGAAAAAAGTGCTTGAACACTTTGTGAGCTCCAACTTCCTTCAGATAATCTACTTTGAATATGTAAGAGGTTTTTACGTTCTATAAATATAGTTAGGATATTTTGAAACCACAATGACACTGATGGTAACCCTTCCAATTCTTTGTCACATTTGTATTTAACCCACTAGCGGCGATGAGAATGCAACGCTTCCGCATTATTCCCTTAAGAAATTATTAGTAAAAGATAGAGTTCCAAGTTCCAAATCATAAAAGCTAGAAGCTAAAGCAGAATAACAGTGAAATTGCATTGCCAGAAATAATATAATACACCAATCAAAATCCACAGGCATTTAGTCTTCACCGCCCAAGTCAACAAGAGCAACTATTCAGAGTCATAAGGGAACAGCAACAAAACTTACTTTTTGATGTGCCAACTACAAAAGGTTAGCCATTTCTACTGATTTTCTTGTTTTATGCTGTTTTAACACTAACACTAAATAACGCAGTTTTCCCATAACATGCAGTCGAACAATAAAAACACAAGAAATACTGAAAGCATATTGCATGATTCGGTATATATTACCTTTATTCAGCTAAAATCTTTTTCAATATTTTATATCCTATCCGATAGAATTTTTGACGCTGATTCCAAATATGTAATCGGTTTTTGTCAGTCTCTACCAGGGGGTAAGATATTGAAGGTCAAAGTTCATATTTTTGCTATGATTTTCAATGGCATGCACATACGCCTGCATAATAATGTCAATAATTTAACACCGATATGCCCATAATTAAGAAATATATGTAACAGCAAACATCACATTAACCCTTTAACTTCCTAACCGACGACTAAACCTTAGGCGGCTCCTTCGTCGCCAGGTCAAACCTAACCAAAAGTTTTTAGGTGAATAAAGGTAATTTTTTCCCATGATTCTACTATGATGGCACTCGTTTTTATTTTCAATTTATTTTTATATTGAATTTTAACGGAACAGAACAATATGAGATTGCTCAAGTGAAATTCTTGACGCCACTACGGAGTCGCAGAGACTTGAGCGAGCGCGAGATTCACATTTTGGAAGTCAAGCGTCCCGCCACCAATTCGACTCTAACTGTTCACTTAACTAAGAAGACAACACTCTTGTCGCCATTGTTAACGTAATTTCCTTTCAAAATAACTATAACTATTTCTAATTCATTGCATGAATAATATCATGCCGTAAGTTGACAGTTGACACTACCGAATCAGAAATGAGTATAAGGGGCTAGTTGTAGATTTCCTGTGCGGGGGCGGAGATATGTAAATGTAGGTACAACGTAAGTTTAGTGTTTATAGTTTGTACAGAAAACAGTACTACGCATTTGAACCTTTTTGAACAAGGTGGTGATTATACGTAAACTATTTTTTGTACTAGCATTAAGTATGAAATGATTTTCAAATCGCGTTCAGTTATTTGGATAAATGCTGAAAAGAAGCAAAAATTACGAATGATAGCAAATGAAGGCTCAAATCGCACAATTTTGAAGGAGCAAAACCTCATACTTACACTTACATTAGTAAATAACAAAATATTCTGTTTTTATGTTTTTAACGAGTAAGTACCATACCTAATTTTTGAATTTCAGACGATCTTTAATTTATGAGTTACAAAAGGAACAAGCATAATAGTAAAAGGGAATTTCTAACAAAGCAAGCTTTTATATCCTTTTGTCTAAATATTTGAACTGAAAAGATTAATTATATTGTACTACCATTAACGTTACAAACACTCGGCTCACTCAATGTTGCATGCATATTACTATAAAAACGCAGAGTATCAGTGTGGGATGGGGATGGAAACGTAACAAAAATTTCACCGGAAGAGCATCAAGGCACCATTTTTTCAGGAACGGTTACATCTGCTTCCCATCCACGTTCTGATCCAACTGCTGAAGACAAACAAGGAAATGAGAAAACAACCCAAACCTCCACATCCGAAGGATTCCAAGGGCAAGCAGCCCTTTCCGTTTGTCATGAGCATGCTGGTTTTGTACGTAAAGTCTCATTAGCAAATTATTATTTATGTTATTATTTGTTATTGCTTTACAGACGATTACAATTATTAAGCAAATTATTGCTCTACCAGAGACCCTTGCATTTTCGTTTCAAAATGAGCCTATATAGGGCAGACGCTTTCGAAGAAAGAACGAATTCTATCTTTCAGAGCTATGTAATTATAATCACATAACTCTGTAACCAATTATGTGCTTTGTAAAAGAAAAAAAAAGTAGTAAATTATTATCAGTATTAGTGTGGTTAAAGTACACAACTGTTATTACTCCAGAAAATATAAAAATTGGACTTTTATACTGAAAACAGGATAAGTAATAGTACATAATTCATAATTGCAATTAATGCCTCCGCCTCCAACCCCAGTGAAAAACAAAAAGTCATGCTAAGCATTATAACATCTGTTATTAACTTTTCAAGGGCAATAAATTTCAAAATTGGAATTCCCTATCTAAAAACCGTAGATTGATAATGCAACAAACTGCACACATGAATTTTTGAAAAACCTTACCCTTCAATGATAATGACTATTTTGCAATTACCAGATCGCCAAATCTCCATCAAAAGACAAAAATGCTTGACACAATGTTAAATTTCTAGTGCTAGTATGTATACTGCGACCCTGAACCATTAACCAGATTTTATCATTGCCAATTTTCAAAACTTATAGACATAGAGCGTAGACATGGACAACAATACTTATAAATAAAAAATACTGTGAATGTGTATAAAGTGTGGACTCATCGTGACGGACAACGAGCATTTGATTCTTCAGCCTGATCCACATTCTAAAGCTCGAACAACGACAGATGAGATTGCCGAGTCATTGCCATTGCCCAATTCAAAGCCAGAATCAGCCAATGCTGATGAACAAGTGGCCAGACATGTCATCCTGCGTGTGGACCAAGCCACTTCCACGTCGACCTGCGTTGCATCAGATGGTACGGTATTCCTGCGATAAATTGTTCCCTAAAGAATTAATTACAACACAACAATATACATACATGTATCAGTCATTATAATCATCATTATTCTCATTACATACAACACACACGACACGACTCGTAATAAAGGTGTATCGTATACAATATGGTTTTTTAAGTTAGCAAGAGTTCATTATGTTTAAAATAATTGAATATAGAACACTGGATAACATCAATTCAATGTTCATTATTAGGGAAGAATAGATGCATGATTACATACTTTTAAATGACAAATTAGACGGTAAAAACATAATCCTTTTTGAATCACTATAATATTATTGCAATTATATCCCTAACTCATCCTTATTTATTTCTAGCCCATACATCATCACAATAAGATTGTCTGGAATACTGTAATACTGTAAGCATTGCATATATAAGCCTTATCTAATGGTTAAACCAACAGATATGGCGTGGCGGTGTAGGCTCGCCAGGATTTCGTCCAAGCGAGATAGAAAATATAATTGTAATAATCAACAATTAATAGGCCAAAAGTAAAAAAGAAAGACTCGACAACAAAGGTAAGGCGACAAAGCACTTACGATTAGAACGATACAGGCCTAAAAAATTATGAATTCTTAATTCTACTTTTATGTGTATTTGACGGGTTGTGAAATAACGTTCCTTCTAGACGTCACTGATGGTGGATATATGGGCATATTGATTTTAGATTTTCCGATTTTGCACATTTAGCGACTTGTTTTTACCTTGCCCTTTTTTTACCGCTTGTAATTTGATACAATTTGCATGCAATTTTAAACACATCAAGATTTTGGTAGGAAAGGCTGGATTTTGGAAGTAAGGCGGTTTTTGCAATTTTTAGTCCTTCTGACCTGACCTTTATCCTGTCATATACACTTGTTCCTGGCATATCGCATTGAATGGTATAGTTATTGTTATTACATGACTGCGTACTGCCTTACATCTGGGGTGCAATAAATTGTCACGTGAATTTTATATTTTAATTTTCGCCACAGGTACAATAATATTAGGTAGGTATGTAATTATTATATTTTTCCTGTCCCTTCCCTTTCCCCTTCCTCTCTTTCCTAAATCGAAGGTTAAGTTTTACCGCTACCTCCAGTTCCCTCCTGAATCCTGAATATTACATAATTAGGTCATAATGGCTATTCCTATTTTCTTCCAGCCAGACCAAATTAACATGCTTTGTCTGTTTTTAAAATATACTGACGCTTGAGTTTTAAAAATCAAATCTTTTCACAACCTCTGTTTTGAAATAAACTCCAGTTCGTTCCCGTTTGAGCGTAGAGAGACGTAATTATTTCAATTTTAAGTTTTGACTTTTGATTGCTTTTGAGAGTGAATTTGAGTATTCTTTCCCAGCACTTCTGTCCCAGCTTCGTGAAAGAATAAGCCCCCTCATTTTCCGTCCCCAAATCGAGTGTATATTTTTGAGAGGTATAATTTCGTAATTTCGGTTCAAGTTTTGGCTTCGATTTACTTTGGGAGTGAATTTGAGTGTTAGGGTTTTAGGATTGATTTGTGAAGTTTTTTCAATTCGAGGGCTTATTTTCCCTGGTTTTTATTTTAATTAACCTAACAACAGAATACAGCTTTCGAGGATTTGTGAGAGTATTTTTGAGTGTAATTGAAGTCCCCGAAGGCTTTGTGGTGCAAAACCAAAAACCCGCCATTATCCTATTTTCCTTGTAATTTTGCTAGTATAAACGTCCCCAAATGCGTCATTATTCTTTCGCAAATAGTTAATCATATTTTCTGCCGTGATTTTATATAATTATCATTTCCCCACTTTCCCACTTACACCTTACATTACGCCCAAGCGTGTCCAAATCTCACCCCTCTTTCCCTTTACGCTACACAATCCTGTGAATATGTTGATGTAAGTTACTTTATTGCCGATGATGATACTGACAAAAACACACAAACAACATCCATGATTGTAATTAATCCTGTATTGACATTAGCAATTTGAAATTGGAACACAGAGCTACGAGTGCCGATAGAAAAATTGAGAGAAGCGTCAGCCCTTGCCGCATCAGAATTGAAGGCTCGGGGACATGATCATGAAATCAGTGATATACACATTCACAGCCAAAGTCAGAGTGAGATGGACAGAACAAAGTATCATTTGGGTACACTAGAGGAAGCAATCGATGACGACCACAATGACGACAAGGTGCGAAATTTTCCTGCATCGCTCTTGACACCAGTTCCTCCCGGACATTCTGGGTCTCGTTCAGGAAGTGGAAGAAGTCGCACGGAAGGGCCGAGCATAACCTCCCCGTCATTGTCGCCCAGGAATTACTTTCATCCCGACCCTTTCGGTTCGTCTATCAAGACCATGGCCTTGACGAATAAGAAAACCATCGAAATCGCAGTTTTCACCGACGAGGATCTTTACACGCAGATGAGGAAGAAATTCCCAAAAGATACTATCAAGAAAATGAAGGATTATGTAATTACAATGGTAAACTCTGTAAGTAAATAATTGTTGTCAAATACTACTTAAACCTAATCTAAGTTCTTCAATTTTTGGAAAAACTTCAATTTGGAAAACTTGTATAGTTTTAAATAAGGGGAGTGTGCTAAATCTACCCGAGTGCCCTAAGTGTGACCGCCGCCTTGAATCCAAGGAACAAATTAAAAAATAAGTATATATTTTCACCCATTGGTATATTGTGTTCTTGCATAACATAAACTTTGACTTTTTGCCAAGATTCCTTCTTCAAACCCAAGGGGATCATATTTAGGGCAGCGTGTTACACTTAAGTGCACTCTCCCTAAAGAAATTATTTTTTCAGATGGACCTGCTGTACCAGCATAATTCCTTGGGAGTGGAAATCGAGTTCAGTTTGGTTCATTTAGAAATAATGAAGAAGTACCCAAGCAAATTGAACAAAAATGGTGGGAGGGCCATGGCATACTTGACCTCGTTTTGCGATTATGCGGGTGAGAAAAACGTCAACAGTGACATGTGGGACCACGCACTCCTTCTTACTGGCATGGATCTACGGGAAGATGACACTTCAGCCACAGCTGGTAATTGTCATTTACCAAGGTGGCTAGGCAAGGAAATAAAAAATAAATAAAAATTTCCTTGTCTAGCCACCTTGGTCATTTACATATTCAAAAGTATTTTGTAACTTTTACTTTAAATAAGGTTGCATGCATCGATGCGACATTCCTTTTGAAAGCTTTCCGATCCAGAAAAATATCGTACTTTATTGAATTAAAAAATAGGGTATCAGTATTCTGTATTTTAGGATAAATGTTAATCACTTTTAATTCTGATTCAGTAGGACTGGCATGGGCAGGAACGATGTGTTATCGCTACTATAGTTGCTCAGTTAGTGAAGGAACGTCTTTCGGGGCCGCGTACATTATCACCCACGAGATCGGTCACAGTTTGGGGATGGAACATGATGGGAATGGTGTGAGTAAATCCTGCGACCGGGATAAATTCATCATGTCTCCTACAACAGGACCAGGAAAGATTGAATGGTCCCCATGCTCAAAGAAAAACTTTAAAGACTTCCTCCAGTATGGGACATCCGAGTTGAGGAATTCCAAAGCTGCTAACAAGCCTCTTTGTTTGAGCGAAACTTCCATGAGAAACACACCTCAGAAGGTGAATAACGGAGCTTCCGGAGTTGTGTCGACGAGTTCAAATTCTCTTCCTGGGCAAAAGTATAATGCGAGTCAACAGTGCATGCTGGCGATGGGGAGCAGGTTCAAACCTGTCCTTCGCAAGGCTGAACCTCCATTCGATGTAAGGGAAATATATGATCACTTATTACAGTAAATAATACTACAGAATCGAATAGTGTATTATTAGTGATGTTTTAATTTTTAATCGTAAAATTTCTTGTTATCATAGAATATTTGCTGGATGCTCTACTGCGGCAATGGAACTCATGCTGTTTCAACTCACCCTGCACTGGAAGGAAGTAAATGTGATGACGGCAAAGTTAGTTGCGCTTTGTTAACTTAATCAATATTAGTAGAAATAATTACATGCATTGAAAGCACATAGTAATTAAATTATATTATACGATTGCTTATCTGTATATTCCCTTCGACCGTTTAGCATTGTCGAAGTGGGAAATGCATCATGAAACCCCGGGTCTAAACTACCAAAGCAAAAAGGTGCTATCCAGCCAATCCAGCGATGTTTGTTTCAAAGGAGATTATGAAAAGCAAATTCCTATGCTTGCCATTTGAAGTGACAGTGATAGATGAAAGTATCAACTGATCTTGAAGACATAGAATGGGATACCGAAGCTTGAATGAATACCGAAACTACATGAAGGACAATTTTATGATAAAAAATCATCAAACCAAACAGTGTCTTGATATTTCATACCAAATGTAGAAACATTAACAATTTGACATGTACCCTATTTGATTGGTGATAATTATAGTTAGAATCAAAACTCTTACTGGTGATATTAATCGGCTTTGAAGGTGCAGAATTTAACATCCTCTTCAAAAGTGTGTAATAATCTTACGAGAATAGGTATGATAACTTTTGCACCTTCCATTGTACAATGTTATTGAGCGGTTTTTAATTGACTATTGTATCCTTGATGCCTACAACAAATACACAGTTGTTATAAATGTACCCAAGACTAAACCAGTAAAATAATTGAAACCATTTTGGTAAAATTATCATTGTTTTCCGGATTGGATCCTAACGATAATTTGTGGAACTGAATAAAATGAGCTCATAATATCAGTACAGTTGATAATATTGAAACAAATTAAGAAGCTATTTAAATACGGTTAAGCATTATTCTCTGACTAATCGAATTCACATTACTGATTCTTTGGATGGTATCTTTATTATAGTAGCATAATCACGGTACAATTTATGTAAGTGTAATGCCTTCAGTCATATCTTATAGTACTTGAAAGTCTGATTTTGAAATTTCTTCTGTTATTCTCTAGTAAAGATAAATGTAAATAGTAATTAGAGACGTTGCTTCAATGTATAGTGAAGATTGTTAGGAATTAATGATGTGTTCTTCTTGTCGCCTGCAGTCGAATTTCCAACCTGCGTCAAAATCAAAAGACAAGTATAACAAGACAAAAAGTAATTATTATATGTTTAGTTTCTACACACTTAAAGTTTCAGTATCGCACCACCATTATATAATTATGCTTTCGATTAAAAATCTATGGATATAGGTTGTTCAAATTATCAAGTGGTAAAGTTGTATAGGTAATTAACAATACACAAAGCTGGACTAGAAAGTTTGCCTTGGAGGTATTTAAAGTACACTAAACATTCGTAAATAATTTGTTTGAAGCGTAATTGTAGTCGCAACGCACATGAATTTACTATCTAACAAGGACATTATTACCTGACTTCTGCGTGGAATGGAAAACTCCTGGAACAAGGCACATGGAGTATTCAATAAAGGTTTGATGACATAATCCTAGAACATTGTTCACTGTGGATTGTGTTTGGTAGGGAATCTTAACAGAGCAAGGGTCCCAGACGTCGCTGTAGTCCAGAATGAGTCCTATGGTGCTCAGAACTGCCACCAGTCCGATGCACACGCGGAATCTTTATTATAATTCAATTATTCAAAGATGAATGTTTAAAGTACTACTTTGTAATTTATTTACCGATATGATATCGCTGACGCTGACAGATATAATTGAGTAAGTAAAAATGTGGAAAATACCATGTAAAACAAGTACAACCCTTTACAACCCATTTAAATTGCAAACTAATTAAAACCTATTGTAGCTGCAAATGTATCGAGATGGTAGCATTAATTAACAACACGTAGTTGATAGCAAAGATTTAGAAATGCTTGTGCGTGTTATATCTTCCGTTCTATGTTTGTTTATAAATTACTATTGCAATTCAAATATGCAAGGCTCATGACTGAGACTTGGGCTATCACAATTTAACACGTAATTATAACTATCTATAGGATTTACAGGGGGGGAATGTAGTTTGAGTAAAGTGCAAATGATGTTCGGATTCAAATACGAATTACGAAGTCGAAAACAGAAACTCACGCCTTGGACAGTTTACGTCGAGGTGGAATGGGAGCGGAACCAGCTGTTCTCCTAAGGACATCGGTGCCATTGACATCGCCTTCAACGGCATTCAAGCTTCTTTGAAGTGTGTTACCCTGTTGTTTTGGTCCAGGTTCCACACAATCTTCTTTCTGAAAAGGACTCCTTGATTTCGGCCTCGGTGAAGGTGGCGGGGGGAAGTTTACAGCTTCCCCTTGCCCAAGCCTATGTCCATGTTCATACCCGCGTCCAGCCATGTCGAACTGTCGAACTATTATTACTTTTAGTGTTTCTATATGTATTTGAATTTTTAATAATATCTCTATGTACCCGTACTTTGTGCCAAGCCTAGGTAGATTACTGTAAAACTTAGGATTTTGAGAATTTTCTGCCCGACAAAGTAAAGAAGGTATATAAAGATTCTAGGCCTATACTAGGTTTATTGTTGACAAATTTATATTGGCATTATATAATTTTGAGGTTAGCTGAGCGAGCACCAACACCAGACCAGTCTATTCTATCGCCGAATGTGAAGTGAACAGAAGACCTCGCCTCAAATACTTTTATAAACTATAGCTACAAGCTACAATAATATATTAAAGAAATTTGACGAATATCTCTCCAAATAATTATCCCACCAAAAGCTTAAAAATGTTTAACCCTAATAAAAAAATCTTTTACAATAACAATCAAGTTTAATTTTTTGAGAAACAATGAAAATTAAGTCAAATCGGACTTAAAACTTCTAGCACCGTGTTAATTGTTAAAATGAAAGTAACCAAGGCAAGACCTATTTCGAACGCAGAGGCGCAAGTCACGTCACAACACAAGTA
Organism: Ptenothrix huangshanensis; assembly: GCA_036851915.1. Classification (NCBI taxonomy): domain Eukaryota; kingdom Metazoa; phylum Arthropoda; class Collembola; order Symphypleona; family Dicyrtomidae; genus Ptenothrix; species Ptenothrix huangshanensis. The sequence goes on along the minus strand of JAAXYX010000126.1, from coordinate 9,233 downwards.
GTTTCCTTGTTACAATAATAATTCACCTAAACCACAAGTCGCATTTAGCTTATGGCTTTTATCCAAAAAAGTTGAGAAAAATATAATCGTGTAAGCAATTACTGGATTATTGGTTGGACCGACAGTGAACACGAAATAATTAGCTTATAATTACTTCCCTTCTTGTTTCATTGTTTATTGGGAACCAAAGCGCAGTTATATTACAACATTACCGAAAGCAGTCAATTGTTTATTAATCACCACACCATACAAAAATAGACAACGACCACAACCACTGTGCTCCGTTAATGATTAATCTATGTATATCTTATGAAAACTAAGTATGAAGAAGATATCAGCATTTTGAACCTAACTGTAATTATTCGACTTCTTTCTTTTCCTATTCCTTCTTCACTACCAATGCCAATACCAGGAACCAGCTGAATCTTGATCATTAATATTTTCGAAATTTTCCTCTGAATTTTTAAATATTGCTGATCCTGATACTGATACACGTCTATTCGGGTTCTGAGCGTGTGAAGATGCACTCGCTGGATTATTTAAATCTTGGTGATTTCCAGAAAACACTGAGACAATGGATCTATAGTTGATGGTAGGCTTCTCCCAAGCAAAAGCGTAGTAGACTAGTTCTAGAATGCCATAGGAGATGACAGCACAGATAAGCCAGGCTACAATCACTAGACCAATTAGAACAAATCTAATATATTTGGCTGGGAATATTTTGAACGGCCAAGCAACCCAGGAAGAATGTGGAATGTAGTCATGATGGTGACCAAAAATTCTTCCGGAGGATGTGGTTGGTCCATCTGGTCTTCCAGTATTCATGGGACGAACACGAGCACGAAGATGAGGACGAGGATTTTCGCCTAATTCTGTGAACTTTGACGTTGATTGAACTTCGACTTTGACTTTACGTGTACCCTTTTTGATCAATCGTTTCCGATTTAATTTCGAAGTTTCCACGTCGCAACTACTGTAGCTATCTTCATCATCCAAGGCATCTTTGTTAATGAATATTGCATCGATTTTAGAATCATCCCTGTCAATTTGCACCTCTATTTCTGCTTGAGTCTGTTCTTGTTCTTGCATTTCCTTATGGGGAATATAGCTAGTATTACTGTTCACAAGCTTTTTGGGTAAACCATATTGATCGGATTTGATTACGGTTCTTTTTGTAGGTCCAACGAGTACCCTTTCATCATCATTATTATGATAATCTTCCTCCTTGGTCATCGAAACTGGCATTGACGTTGACCTTATTGACCTATTTGTTTGACTGTTTACGAAAGGCGATTTCGGAGTAGAAGAGTCACCGATACAACCTGCGTCGACGTGATTTCCAGTATGATTACAGCTTTCGCTATCGTTGTCGTTGTCGTTTTCAAATGGCTTTGCTTTTGCTTTCGGGCCTCCTGTTTGATTGTTAACTGATGGTACATTACTGGTTGTTGCAGTAGCTCTAGTCGCTTCGGCGACTTCGGCACAATGAACAGTTGGTATTGGTAGAGGTAATGGAAGAGGGATTATTGAAACTAGCTTGCTTTTATTTACATCATCACGTCTGTGTTCATGTTGATGATGATGCTCATCAACAATGTCATTACAGATTGCGGCTCCCGAACCGATTTCAATTTCTGCATGCTTCTTTTTCCTATTAGTATTAGAAGTTGAATCGATCGGTTCCTCATCGAAAATTTTCCCATGAACCTTATCTTGATCCGTAGTAATGACACTAACATTAGCATTTTCATTTGAAGCCCGCAGCACACCAGAATCTTGTTTTACGTCAGTTGCACTGACGAGACAGCGGCAACCGTTCAAACCTGCTTCACTGGTATGGTCATTGTCATTGTCACTGTCATTGGTATCAGGATGACTTGATGATTTACGATTTTCTTCTTTGCATCGATTTCCATTGGGACTTGCAGATGCAGATAACATCTGTTGCTCAAGTTGATGTTGTTTTTCTAACTGTGAATAGTAATTAAAATTATCAATCATGCATAACATTATTTACATCGCTAACATTCATTGAAAAAGTCTCAATTATGCACCTCAATATTCCTTCGCATTAGCGCATAGTAGGTCATGCTTACACCAGCAATGGCGGCTCCAGTGCCGGCTTTACCTGCCACGTTTGACCAATTGCTCATCTTTACTGTAGTTGCTTTTTTACTGTTTGCTTTAAATTCGCCGAACTGAACACGTCCGCCGAACAGACCAGAATCTGACACTGAAAATTCTCACACCTCAAACCCTGCAATCAGAATCAAACTAGCCCAATGTAATTTCATATTTAATTAGACATTACGATTCAGTTGCAATCAAGTTTGACCATGCAAAATGATCGTTTATTTAACGATGATATCCAAATTCAAATATCCAGTTGTGCTATGTTTGGGTTAGGGTGTGGGTAAGGACTAAGGATTAAGGATAAACCAAACGAATTGTTAATGGATTTTGTACCATGTACTGTTGTTTATCTTATATTTTAACGCTAGTTAGTTAACGTACCTAAGTTATTGTAATTATTACATACACGCATGTATAATGTGTGTAAAGTAGTATGTGCCTGCTTATGCGTACTATATTCTATAATAATATTATAATATTAAAAATTAAAAATACAAACCGTGACAAATAGCAAATAATTTGGCTGATTTTATTAGTGATTCTTAGTTTTCTTAGGGCAGTTGGGCTATATGGGTGGTTGTGGTTGGTGTCGATTGCTGTCTCACTCAAGTAGGTCAAGACCAGGAAGATGAAAATTTTGAAAATCCAAATTGAAAATTTATTGAAATCAAATTAATGACGTCAAAATAAACTTACTTACTGGAATAAGGTAGCTAGATTCGTATTGGAAAAATAATATGCAATTTTACGAATAATTGAACATTGAAAATCGAAACGAAGTTAGTTTTTTCCCCAACATTTATGATTCCATCGTATTGCCACCAAATCATGATGCCATAGAATCCACAATCGCTTTCTCGTATCGAATCGACGGGCTCTTCTATTTTTCTACTTTCTATGCCAGACAAATCGTATGGTAGTATTGTGGTATGATGGTATGTATTATGTATGTATTATTATTGTTTAAAGATCATTAAAATCGTTATGCTGCAGTCATTCGTCAGCTGTACTCATATGTGATGGATTTTCTTTCGTAATACTAACGATAACTACAAAATTGGTTTTGCTGCTGCTTTGTTTTTTTAGTTTGTCCACAATTTGGATTCCTAAATTGTAATTGAAGGTGTGTTTTAGTCTTGCACCAAGCATGTAATACATGTAACTGCGCCTTTTATGCTAAGGCAAAAACGAATTTCCCATTTTGTGTGTGACAAAAAGTCGTAACTGCTTAAATTCATGTTTTCGTAAATGCTTATTTTAAATGACGATTATTTATAGGGTGAGGGTGCCTAAGTGTAGCCGGGTTCATTTAAAATAAAGTTTGAAGTGCTGTAACTTTTGAACAAATGAGTTCGTACAAAAGCCGACAGCATGTGTATTTGCTTGCCTGACATTGGTTTATTTTTACTAAAACATCAAATGCATTTGGTAGGATACTTTCGAAATTATGAATTATATTATCTGAAAAAGTCGAGATCTGGGGAAATACCTAAAAAGTCCTACGTGTGGCCCTTAAGGTCCTTAGTGTGGCCACCCTTTACACAGGAAGTTCACTCAAAAGCTAAATGAGTATAACTCAAAGTGTAGGCAAGAATTATGTTTTGTTATAGTGTGTTTGGATATTAAGCGAGTTTTTTTCGTTATATTTTACTTTTGTTAATTCATTTAAGCCAGCTGTACTATAGCGTTAAGCGCTATAATTTTAAATGGATTTTTTACGCCGTCCCACTTGTTTGAAAGATGATTGCTGGCTTGGAAAAATAAAGAATCATTATCAACATATAAAAAGCTCTTGGAGACGGCCTCTTTTAGTACATGGAAATGGCCAGATTTAAGTACCTACACCTAGCTTCGGGTGGCTTTAAATACTAAATAAGACGAAGCTTACCCTGTAGATTAGATTGAGCCCTAACTTAAGGTCATTGTTCATCGTGTGAGAAATCGAAATTTGAACTTCTTGGATGTTTTAAACTCGAAAAGCGAGTGAAAATTGACTGATACTTTCGCGATATTTATTTAAATCGCTATCATTGTCTTTCACGCTTCACAATTTATTCATTTTGTCTCTGGAGATGAAGGTTTCTAATAATGGTATATGAACTTGATCCATAGTCAGGGTCATACCGTAAAAATCGAAGGGTGGCCGCACTTAGAGTGTGGCCACACATAGGCACTCTCACACACTCACACTATATTTTGAGAAAGACCGATTTATAAATGCAATATTGTCAGATGAGAGACACGAGGAAAACAGAAACTCCCAAATATTTATTTTGAGAAAGAGCAAATTATTCCTACTTGCACTTTTGAAAAGAGAAAGGAAAATAAAAAATTGAAACTGTCACACTTAAGTATAAACAAAGGATGCTTCGAGGAGGCATTATAATTTTCTAAGTTTAAAAATGATTTTTTTGGAGAACATAATTTTTTCAAAAATTAGACGAAGACGAAAAATGAACAGTATATTTATTTGCAGACTATCTTTTTAGTATTTTAAATTATGTATGTAGGTACATACAACTAATTCCCCGAACCACATTATATATATTATATCGCAGAATGCTTTCAGAATCGCTACGGTATTTCCATAAACAAATCTTCTATGAGTCTTATATAAGTGTAAATCTAATAATTAGTTTACGAATTTTTCAGTGCCCCAATCAGATATTTTGAAGCATATTAAATTAGTAAAAAAATTTCTATGCACATCGTCAGCTTAGTTACCAACGTAATGTACTTAATTAATGATGTTAGCAACATTACAGTGGCTCTACTTTATCCCATCGCCTCACAATGACAATGAGATTCTTCCTCTGGCTGTAATTTACAGAAGGTACAGATTTAGAGTTGAGTTTTTGTCTCTTGTAGCTGGATGAGTGAAAAACCTATGAATAATGGGAGGGAGAAAAAAACCTTGCTACCAGAACGAATTATTATACTTTTAATTTGTATCATCTAACTATGAATAAATATAGGATTAACCATAATTACAAGCTTTGGTTCTACTTTTGATAAAAAATACAAAAGAAAACAGGTGCTCTCCTGGATTCCAGTAATTATTGGAAAAGGTAGAAGACAAAGTGGAAAACAGATCACATACTTGGATTATATTAATACTATTTAAAATGGAAGTATAGATGGAATTCCAAGTAAACAAGGTAATCCGATTGCACCAGCAGTAAACACCAAAACAAAAATAGTAAGCCTATTGATATTATCAAGGAGTGGATCTACCTTTCTTCTAGATCTGGAACGGGATGACAATATCTACGAATCCTGGTAAATTCTATAATCTGCATCTAGGCCATCCGATTTCTTGATAATTAACACACACTTGCAAGGTGAACTATATATGTCCTTCTATAATCGGCTGACTTCTTACCTTCCACATCTTTCCTTTTCACCTGAAGTGTTCTGAAGTCCTTCCAAAACCTAATCCCCTTCACTTCCTTGCTCTCTCGGAAACCCTTGGCAAAGCACAATTCAAATAAAAGACCATTTCTACACAAGTTTAACTGAGACTCCAGGTAAAGCGCTAAAACCATCAGAGACCTTTGAGGCCTCTCTTAAATATCTCCCTTTGTCGAAATCGTGTAATTTTACATCAGTTAGGAGCAAGCTGCAAGCGAGAAGCATCGAAAAGTTTTACTGCGCCGGATCGAAAAGAATCTTCCAAAAAGAAGATCTTGTGAAGTCTACCAAACCAAGCTTGTTGAAACTTCCTCGGGTGTCGGTGAAGCATTTTAGTTCTAAATAAACTTTGGTATAGTGAAATTCGAAACTGACTCCGGTTTTAAAATGAAATTCTTTACTTTATCCGCAGTTCTGGGCTTGAGTGTTGTGGTAAGTTACATCAATTTATCTAAAATTAATTTTTATTTTTAATTAAACTTCTGTCCAAGTGTGAGTTGATTTTTAAGGCAATTCATTGCTTTAAGCTTAATTCTCTAGGGTTAGTTAAAATGGGATTATTACTTCTATGTTCTTCTGCTTTGATTTTCCATTTTTATTCTCTCCAAAATTAAATTCTAAATGTGGAAGATTTGTGTAACTGATTCGTCCTTCGTTTTTAACTGCGCGTAAAACTAATAAAGTAAATTTTACACGAATCTATTTAAGGTGATATTGTCATCCGTGAACGTCCATGGAGTTCTGAATGGCGACAGTGACGAAACTGAAGAAGCGTCAGAACGACAGGGGTCAGGATCACCTTTCACCCCTGCAAGACCGCTTTATCCCAGGCAAATGCAACGACCTTCGAACTACGCACCATACCCACGACCTCGACCCCATGGAGCTTACTATCGCAATCAGCAAAGACCATATCAAGCATATCCTTTAAGATCACAATATCCACATAGATATCGCCAGCAACTACTTCGAGGTTCCAAATACCCCACAAGACCAAACATTCCTCCACTTCCGTCAACCCCTTCGCAGTACCAAGCACCGGTCCCTCCAATTCCGCCAATTCCAGAGATTCCAGAAATTCCCCAAATCCCGATTGAACCTCCACCACATTATACTCCCGAAATCCCTGAACTTCCTATTGTCCCTTCCATGCCTGACAAAGATTATCCTCTAAACCCTCCAGAGGTTTATCAACCAGAAGTGTATGAATTCACTTACAGCCACAACCCACCGTCATATCCACACCCACCTCAGGCTAATTTTGAACACAATCTCGAACAACCTCATTTCCCCCTCCCTCCTCCAAAACACGAACAAGTGTATGTAACTCTTCCGAATCCCAGTCCACTTCCAGAGCAACCAAATTACGAAGGCCAGGGTCACGTTTCATTTCCTCCAGAGGAGTACCCTGTTGCCCCCGTTGCACATGTGGGAGAACACATCGCTCCTCCCAGCCCACATCCATACCCTCAGGAACCGAACGTTGTGCCACAGCCACAGTACGGCGACATTCATGTGCCAGCACCGGTACCACCACAGCCACAACCAGAACCAAACTTAAACGTGCAAGATCCCTATGTGCCTTTACCCCCACAGCATCAGTTGGAACCACCGGTTCTAGACGATGCTCAACTCTTTGCCATGTTCCCTGATTTAAATTTTACAGCAGGAGAGGTAAGCGTCGACAAGGAAGAACCATACATCACGATTCCAGTATACGATAATACACCCATCGTTAAGGATTTCAATGTTCAGGAATACGTTGTTCCTCATGCTCCTCCCACACCGCCCCCACGTAAAACAGCTAATGTTCCATTGACCAACGGAGATCAAATTTTGGATAACGTACCCGACTATGCAGAAAAGCCCAAATTATCCGACTACAAACCTATTGAGGAAATTCCACACTTAAGAGGAAAAATCAGGGATAAAGTTGTAGCTGCCTCGAGTCAAGTTTACTCCTACTCTCGCCCTGGTATGAAAGATGGCGGTAGTATCAGGTCACAAGACAAGAAATTAGCTTCGAATTCGAAATCAGATGTGGAACATTTTGATGATGAAAGTAGACAAGACGTTTACACTTTAAACCAGAACAGGAATCAGAGCCAAAATCAACGCCATGGCCCGTTCCAAGACGAGGACGACACGTCAGTTATGACCACAATGGACATTGAGGACCCAAAGCCGGAAAACTTGGCTTATAAAATCGGAGTTTATTCGCAAAGCAATGGAGGTCCTTCCTCTGCCTTTGCGGCTGTTGGTCCGAGACAAATGATGGTGTACTCCAGCACTTCGAAGAACAGAAAAGTTCCTTATGGAGGAATTATGGTGCAGCCTAGCTATGCCCAAACGGGTCATCAGGGTTACAATCATGCTCGAAAATCACAGCAACCATCAACTGCGATGGGTCGAGCTGGATTCGAATTCGACGAGATGATGGCAGGTCCCGAAGGCATCGGTCGCACCGGACAAGACGACAACATTGCAGTGGGTTACATCGAATACGCGCCAGAGGAAGATAGTGAGGAGGAGCGTATGTTGAAGCAAATAAATGCCCGGAAGCAAGGTATTAGTCGACAATAAACAGTGGATGAACATATTATTTTAGCCCATTTTTAGATAATCACAGTCTCATTACCCTACCAAAGTTACTATTGTCGTGTGATATACAATTAATTACCAAACATTAGGCACGTATCCTTCAAATATGACGGATGACCGTTAGAATAATCGCAACCTTATAGTTTTAGTTGTTATTAACTAACATTCGTTAAGATTTAGTGAACAAATAATATACATTATCGTTATACAATAAAGCCAAATCGTTTATACGTTACAAATGATCTTTCAAATGAATTGCATCTTTTATTTCATATCTCGAGTCTTCGACTTTGGTGATTAATTAATTAATTTACCTTGCTGATAAAATTTGCAGTAAAAGCTGAAATTACAGATTTTGTAATAAATTACTACGAATTATGGAGCAAATACAGCGATTTAGAAGTTGCAGTAACAAACTGCAGTTTCAACTGGTTTTTTTTTACTGTGGTCTAGTACAACTTAACTTACTCAAATGGATTTCTTTAATGCAATACCGCATAGGTACTCCATAAAAAAAAGTCGTAGCAAGAAACTCGGTAAAATTTCAAATTATGGTCAATCGAAATCCGGTAGGTTCTTTTTCTACTGGTAACCCATTAAAATGGAAAAGCAATAGTGATCTATATTGGTTTGTGCAGAAAAGTTTATTACACAACATTTAACCGGAGAATCTGTTGTTTTTAATAGATGTCACTATTACGCAGTTATTGGCTAAGAGAAAATACGGTAGTAATTAACATTCAACCGGCATCCTTGTTGCAATGCACTGTGTGTTTTGTCGAAAGTATGTTAGCATTTTATTACTCTCCCAATTGGACGGTGGGGGCGGGCTTAAATATAGCTCAAAGGATATAATTATTAGTTTGTAGGTAATAGAAATGACCCATGACCAAACATAGGAACCATCACTACCGTATTCAGGGTTGGGTTTTGGAAAAGAACTCTTTATAAATGTACCCAAACTCGTGATATCCCTAGCCATAATCCAGCGGTTTCACATTGACTTTATTCTCGTCCATGATGCCTTTGCTGAGCAGGTAGTGATCGGCATGGTCTGGTCTGGTCCGGATTTTGTGGTCTGGTCTGGT